>JAOVVI020003128.1:8736-19657 GCA_028571085.2 Nepenthes alata | reverse complement strand
AACTATGATATTGGGCACAACAAGATGAAGGAGTTGCTATTTTTGAAATCGATGCACCATTCGATTTTTACGTAGTAAAAATCGGAATCAATGTCCGTGGAAGATTGGACTTTTGAGTATGAACAAGTTTGTGGTTATATTCGGCAATTTGTGGTTGATAATGTATATAATCACATCCGGAATGAGACACATGCAAGAACTTTATGACAGAAACTTGAAGCACTTTATGCCTCAAAGATCGGTAACAATAAGCTGTTTCACTGGATGAAGCTTATGTGAGTGAGGTACAAGGAGGGTTCGTCTGTCGTCGATCACTTGAATGAGTTTCAAGGATGTGTTGACCAACTGAGTGGCATGGACATTAAATTTGATGATGAACTATTGGGTTTGTGACTTTTGACTACTTTACCGGACTCTTGGGAGGTGGTAAGGATTACTGTCACCAATGCAGCTCCAAGAGGCGTGGTAACCCTTGAGATAGCAAAGGGAGCGGTGTTGAATGAAGAGATGAGACGTCGATCACAAGGTACGCCCTCTACACACTCCGAAGTGTTAGTCTCTGACTCACGGGGAAGAAATAAAGGGTGTGGTCCTAAGCCTGCGGAGAATAGCAGAAGTAAATTCAGATTGAGGTATCAGAACCTCGAGTGCCATCATTGTTGAAAGAAGGGACACATCAAGAAACATTGCTACAAGTGGAAGTGTGAGAATGTTGAGAATAATGAGAAAAAGACAGATAAGACTCAAGAGGAAGAAAGAGCTATTATTGTTATCGGGAGTGATCTTTGACTTGTGTGCCAGGAGGATGAGGTGATAAATTTGGCTAATCTTGAGACAAGTTGGGTGGTGGATAGTGGTACTTCACTTCATATCACGTCACGGAAAGAGTTCTTCACATCATACACTCCTGGCGATTTTGGAGTGTTAAAAATGGGCAATGAAGGTATTGCTGGCTTTGGTGATGTGTGTCTCACCATAAACAATGGAACCCAATTACTGTTGAGGGATGTTAGACATATCCCGGATATTCGATTGAATCTGATCTCGGCTGGCAAGCTTGATGATGAGGGCTTTTGTAGCATGTTCTGCGCAGGAGATGGAAGCTGACTAGAGGGTCTCTAGTTGTGGCTCGGGGCAAAAAGTTTCTAACTTGTATGTAATGTAAGCCTCGATTACTGCGGGAGATGTGCATGTTGCTAGAGATGAGGAGCTTTCTAATTTGTGGCACCGTCAGTTGAGTCAGACGGGTGAGAAGGGCTTGAACTTTTTAGCAAAGAATGATTATCTTCGGGGTGTAAAACAGCTCAACTGAAGACTTGTTCTCATTACATGGTTGGAAAGCAACGATGGATCTCATTCAATGGCAATTCACCTACAAGGAAGATTAATCTTTTTGAATTGGTCCGCATTACTTATGTGGCCCATTCAAGGTGAAGACTCTCGGATGAGCACTTTATTTCATCACATTCATTGATGATTGCTTTCAAAAATTATGGGTTTATCCATTGAAATTGAAGGATCAAGCTTTTATATTCTTCAAGTATTTTCATGCCTTGGTTGAGAGGCAAATGGGTAAGAAACTAAAATGCATCCGAAGTGATAATGGTGGGGAGTACATCGGAGCTTTTGATGAGTATTGCCGATCTCATGGAATTCATCATCAGAAGACTCCACCAAAGATACCGCAATTGAATGGGGTAGCCGAACGGATGAATGAGACTTTGATAAAGAGGGTCAGATGTGTGCTTTCGGAGGTGAAGCTCCCTGGCTCGTTTTAGGGGGAAGCCTTGAGGGCCGTGGCTCATGTCGTCAATCTGTCACCGCACGGTACCTTGAATGGTGAAGTGCCTAAAAAGATATTGCTCGAAAAAGATATATCCTATGATCACTTACGGGTATTTGGATATAAGGTCTTTGTTCATGTTCCCAAAGATGAAAGGACCAAACTGAAGTCAAAGACTAGACAGTGCATATTTCTCGGTTACGGGGAAGATGAGTTTGGGTATCGACTCTATGATCCAATTGAGAAGAAGTTGTTTAATCTAGGAATGTTGTGTTTGTTGAGAATGAGACTGTAGAGGATATCAGACAAGGTTTAGGTCTGTCTCCAAGAATGATGACAGTCAAGCATGTGATTCAGATATTATGCCAACACTTATTCCTTAACAAAAAGAAAGTCAAAGCACTGCTGGAGGTGAAGAAGATCATGAGATTACAGTGCCCGATAGTGATGAGGATGAGGATATTCCTCCTGATACTGCCAAGCCTATCGAGACTGTTCTACTCCGACGATCCACGAGAGATCAAAGACCCTCCACTCGTCTGTCGGCCCAGGGGTATGTGTTACTCACAGACAGAGGAGAGCCCGAATGCTTTGAGGAAGCAATGGAGGATGAACACAAGGCAGAGTGGATGGAAGCTATACAAGAAGAAATGACATCGCTGTATAAAAATCACACGTTTGAGTTGACAAGGCTTCCAAAGGGAAGACGAGCATTGAAGAACAAGTGGGTCTTCAGGTTAAAGACAGATAAAAACAGCTCACAACCAAGGTATAAAGCGAGACTGGTTGTGAAGGGCTTTAATCAACGAAAGGGTATTGACTTTGACGAGATCTTTACACCAGTGGTAAAGATATCTTCCATTAGAGTAGTGCTCGGGTTGGCTGCTATTCTTGACCTGGAGGTAGAACAGATGGATGTGCGGATAGTATTTCTTCACGGTGACCTTAAAGAAGAAATCTACATAGAACAACCAGAGGGATTCCTTGTCAATGGGAAGGAAAACTTAGTGTGTCATCTCAAGAAGAATCTGTATATCTTAAAACAAGTACCAAGGCAATGATACAGGAAGTTTGAATTTGTCATGGTAGATCAGGGATATCAGAAAATAACCTCGGATCATTGTGTTTTTGTTCAGACGTTCTCAGAGGATGATTTTGTAGTCCTTTTACTCTATGTGGATGATATGCTGATTGTTGGGCGTAATGCTTCACGGATCGCGGAGTTAAAACGACAGCTTGGGAAGTCCTTTGCTATGAAGGATTTGGGACCGGCGAAGAAAATTCTGGGAATTAGAATTTTTACGACCGTAAATCAAGGAAGCTGTGGATGTCACAAGAGAGCTACGTGGAGAAAGTGCTTCAACGCTTCAACATGAAAAAGGCAAAATCTGTAAGCACACCGTTGGCCAATCACTTCAAGTTGAGCAATCATTAATGTCCTTCTTCCGAAGAAGAAGAGGCATATATGAGAGGCATACCCTATTCTTCAGCTGTAGGCAGCCTAATATATGCCATGGTGTGTACGAGACCAGATATAGCTTATGATATTGGAGTTATTAGTCAATTTTTGTCAAATCTGGGTAAGGAGCATTGGTTTGCGATAAAATAGATTCTGAAGTATCTTCGAGGAACTTTCAAACAGTGTTTATGCTTTGGAAGCAATGTGCCCCTTCTGGTTGGATATACTGATACAGATATGGCAGGTGATGTTGATTCATGGAAGTCTACTTTGAGATATTTAGTCATGTTTATAGGAGGAGCTGTTTCCTGGCAATCGAGATTACAGATATGTGTTTCTCTCTCCACTACTGAAACAAAATTTATTGCTATTACGGAGGCAAGCAAGGAGATGCTATGGATGAAGAAATTCATTTGGGAACTTAGTCTCAAGCAGAAACGATATGTGTTGCTCTACGATAGTCAATGTGCGATTCATCTTAGCAAGAATTCGTCTTTTCACGCCAAATCAAAGCATATTGATGTGAAGTATCAATGGGTGCGGAATGTCATTGACACGAGTTCTTTGGTGCTTAAAAAGGTCGGGACCGAGGAGAATAGATCTGATATGATGACCAAGGCATTACAAAAGTGGAAGCTTAAAACTTGTTGTGCTATCACCAGGATGACGATGTATGGCCCCACACAGTCATGAGGAAAAGTTTGTTAGATTATGGGTCACTCCCGTGTTGGCTCATACCCACTTGATGTGGCTTGTGGAGGTGCATATCCTCACTACATGAAGAAAGATCAAGTTGAGCTCGCCAGACGCTCGAGCGGATATTCCAATATGGCCGCAGCTCGCTGTGCGCCCACTAGGAGTTCGAGCAGATTTTCTAGAATATGCCTCGTTTGCTTTGCGCTCGCTAGGCGCTTGAGCGCGCGCCATTATATAAAACGCGTGTTTGTATTTTTAGGTTAATTCTGCATGAATATGAGCGCCGTTCTAGAGGAGAAAAAGAGAGAGAAGAAAAATGAGAGGAATATTTGAGCCTTCATTCGGGTTTTCAAACAAGTTCCAGTCTTCGGTAACCACATGTACGTGGTTCTTGCTGCGGAGAAGAATATCTGCCAGATTTTATCTCTGCTCTTACTCTTTATATTTCTTGTACGGGCTGTCCAAAGCTAGTTGATATTGATCCTTGAGATTTAGGATTTATGTAACCGATCAACTGTGGCTAGTAAAAATTTCAGACTCTGTGTCCCGTGGTTTTTCTCCCTCATTTCATAGGGAGTTTTTCACGTAAAAATATTATCTTTATTATTTGTGCTTGATTGCTGTGTGCTTGCTATCATCTACGAAGTATTTCCTCGCGGTTTAAACAAGCCTTTATTTTCTAACACTCCTTCCTAAATTATTGAATTCAGTTGCAGTGTGGATTATCTTTCCTTGTGCCATGTGTATGTTCTAATTTTTCCTATTGAATATTGGGAAAATTAGAGTGATGTCGTGAACCCTTATACTTACTGAAGTATTGCTAAATTATTGTCAGTTGCATTGTGCATGCTTGCTACTCATTTGTTGCAACTGTCGGCCCTCTGACTTGCTATATTTTACTAAATTAGTGTATATATATATTACTACCTACTGCCCGACTAATATATACAATTGCTCGGGTAGTATTCAGCCTATTTAATTTAATTTGGTTGCTTACCGGTTGAAAATTTAGCATCCGAGTTAGTTTTTTATTATCCCAAATTTAATTTGATTGGTAACCGGTTAAAATTTCGGTGGTCGTGCTATCTCTTTATTAACTGTAACTAGATCAGTTGTTAATCAGATTCATTGGACAAATTTTTATACTATTGTTGTGTCCCGGGATAAATCTCTGGCTTCTAGATTTATAATATAATCAGCATGTTGAATATTGATTCTTACCAAAATCCTTAAGTCGTTGAAAATTTTTAAATCCACATATTTTAATTTTAATAGTTTTAAGATGTCAGATTCTTTAATCTAAATTTCTCTGCATCTTTTAATACCGATTTTACTTTTATTTAATTATAATCTACTTGATCAGAAAATCTTGGGCCTTATAGAACAATGCTCTCCCCGTCGAAAGATGAACATATATCAAATCATTTGTGAGAAAGGGACTAGATCCCATACTTGATTATGCTTAAGAGCAAATATCTCTTCTTCAATAGCTGCTTACCAACCAAAGTGAGAAATCACTTCAAAATCATTCGGAGGCAAATAAGAGAGTCCAAGATCGATACAAAGACATATAATGAATATGAAACATGGGCATAACTAGATATGGAATATTTGGCACAACTATGCAATAACATTTTCATAATACAATCGAAACATCCAGGTCAGTAATTAGAAAAGGAGTTATATGATCTCTAAATAGGAGGATCAGATTGTGAGAAGCCAACTCAGGACCAACTACAGAAGAGAAACCAAATATTTGATAGGGACCATGACCATAGATTTGAGAAATAGGAAGCAGTGGTGGAAGAGAGAAATATTAAAAAGTATGACTCTGTAGATAAGAAACTCATTATTAGAAATAGATGATATACTAGAAGAAGAAAAGAAATTGAATGGCAGATGGCTAGACTCTTAAATTGAAATATCAAAAGATATTATAAAGCATCCCAAGTTAGAGGAAAAGCATTGAAACCTTCTAAGTGTAGGTATACCCTGAGAAAATATATTTAAGTGTTAGCGTCAAGTTTAATTGTCTAAAGTCAAATGTCTCAAAAATAGCAAACACATCCTAACAATCTTGGTGGGATAGAGTATTAGGGTTTATGAGGAATAAACGGCGATGCAAGACCTTGCCCAAAAGTACTATTGAAGGTATATAATTAATGAAATAATAAATGATCAGTATCATCTTTCTCCGAAAGATGCTAGGACCTCTAATGAAAGAGGAGAGTACAAGTTACTTCTAATAGATGTTTATTTTTTTCATTTAGTAATCTTATTTTGCTGTGAGGTAAAGGGACAAGAGGTTTATTGGTGGGTGCCATGTTGGGACATAAATTTAGTACATTAAATAGTCAAGTACTCAAGCAATTATCACTCTTTAAGGTTTTCTTAAAAGAAGGAAATTGATTCTAAAACATAGTATAAAAATCATAGAAAATTAAAAGTAACTTGACACAATTTTTTATTAAATATAATTAGATAATTTGAGAATAATTATCAATAAAAAGTAATAAAATAATAAAATTTCATTTTAGAAGACATAGGATATTGAACCCAAATATCTAAACAATATATCGCAAATAGAGGAAAAGCTCGTTGATTAACTTAGGATAAATAACATGCAATGATTTTTAGAAAATTAACATGATATATAAAATAGATTTGATAGAGAATAAAGATTAGGATAGAATTTTGGTAGACTTAACGGTGAATGATGACCCAACTAGTAATGAGGCTCAGGAAGCGAAAGAATAATAGGAAAATAAACTATAGGAGATGATCTTGTATTTAGCACATAAAAACCTCTTGAATTGCAAAAATTCCTACTGACGATTCTACTTGTCATAAGATCCTAAATTTACAACTAGTAGATGAGAATGCAATACAATAGTGATTTTTTACTGATAAATTTACTGACAAATAATAAATTAAATAAAAATAATGGTAAATATAACAGAGATAAAATATTAATAAGAGTTATGGGAGTTGTCATGTCCTGTATTCTTATAACCATTTCTATTATAAGGAACGTATACTTACCTTAACATTCTATAAATCACAATAAATCATAATACATATGATCAAAAAAATAATACTAATTATCGATGGTTCTGACATTCATTCAAAAATAATGTAATGCTAGCTTATAATGAGAAAAAATGTCAACTAAAATTCTAAATTTATCTTAAAAAAATTATATCAAAATTTACAAGATAACTACAAAAAATTTATAAATATATTTTTAAATTATCAATAATAAAATTTATATTTTTGGGATACTTATAGATTTATAAGTTCTTACATCATCATTTAAACTAAACTAGTTATATTATTATTAATTATCGCATACTTAATTGTTCTTCACTTTTATTGATCAGGTTTGAACTCCTGCAAAATATTTAAAGGAAAAAGAATAGTTAGATAGTGAACCAAATACTCAGTAAGAATATAATAATCAAGGACATGTATATTTATCTTTAGAATAATTCATAATAAGAAATAGGGATCATGATACATGTAAAAATACATATATACTTTCAAAATATTTTCATGATACAATTACCTTTTTTTTATACTTAATTCTTATTACTTGTCAACACATTCTTATCTTAATATCTTGAGAAATCAGAGCTAATAGACCTTACTAGTTAAATAAGAATTTGATCGATATCTGAATTGTATTAGTCTACACAATTAAAGGATAAAATTATATAATATAATGATACTTTCTTCCTTATTTATATCCTAAAAGTATGATGGTATTACCTATTATCTCCCAATAGACGGGGTCAAAACTATACAGTGATATTTCTTCATTATTTACATCTTAAAGACAGGATGGCCAAAATCACGCAACGATACTTATTCAGATAATGATTTACACATTAATACCCTAAGGTATGTTAAAGAATACTATCCGTTGAAATAAATTATTAGTTCAGTTTTTTTATTTTTTAAAATTTTATAGTGAAAGCCCTTATTCATAATCTTATTTCTTCTGCTTAATTTTCTCATCTCAGAGAAAATTTTTATTTCCTTAATATCATATTAGTTTCTACTCATGTATAACATATCATATATATTCATAACAAAATTACCATAAAGCATATAATATATGTTCATAATAAAATCATATCAATGTATAATATAAGTTCATATACATTTGAACATGTGCTAGATTTACTTTTAGACAACATATTATTTGATTCTCGATCCATGAATTTCATAATTTACTGGTGCACTAACCGATTCAACTCTATTTTATCTTTTTAACTCGCTTGATCACAAATCCGATTTGTGGATCAATTTGACTTTTCATAATATTTTATTGGTCACGTGAGTCAGTTTACCATTATCCATATAATAAGTGGCCGGTTTATTATTTTAAAGAATTATATATAAATCGGTTCATTTATCAAATTAGCCGGTTCATTAGAAACCGATTCATTTCAATCTTTAACATCCGGTTCTTATAATGGCCAACAAATTTATATGATGTATAACTTGTTTACTAATTTAACATACCATATATGTCCGATTTATTATTTCTTTCTTAGGCGGTTCACGCTAAATTAGCAAAATAGACCATTAAATGCAAATCGGCAGGTTTGGTGGAAATTTTTGTTCTAGAGTCGGTTCAGTGACTAAATCAAAGTATTTTTGAAAACATTTTACATGGTGATAGATCAACCATAATACTAAATCATATGATTGGGTCGGCTGCTGGTTCAACCGGTTCATTGCCGATTCAGTCCATCAAATGGACTACCAGATTCAACATCCAAATGGACGTAGGGTTCTGCTGCTCATTTTGGAATCCGATTTAGTGGTTCATTCAACCCATTTTCATGAGCCAATCTTATTCAATCTTAATAAGAGTTTTAACTAGTTGGTGACCAATTTTGAGTCAGTTTGGTGGTCGGATGGAGGCAGTTCGTCCCAATTTTTCCAAACTGTCAATTTCAGCATCAGTGTACTAGGATTAGTTCAGCTATTATTTTGGATCCGATTCAATGATTAAATCACCTTAAAAATCACTTTTGATATATTTTCAGAATTAGCATATAATTTTGGATCCGTTTATATGAATTTTCTAATTTTATTCTTACTCGGTTCAAAATTATATACTGATTTTGGTGTCAAATTTAACATTCTTCTGCAATCTGGCCAGTTCAGTGACATTTAATTTTTTCAAGACTGAACCAGTCAGATTTTTAAGAGATATTTTTACTCCAAATTCGTGGCATTTTAAAGGGTTCATTAAAGTTTCTATAGTAATTTTTGTAGAGATTGAACCGATCAAAAAGTAAAAAAAATAAGTACCAACAGTTAGCCCCTGATTTTTTCTGTTCAAATTGCTAGTCAATATTAAACTCCTTGAACTGGCCTAATTTATGAGCATTATTTTAAAATACAAATATGGTGATTTATCCAATATATTACGATTTCTTCACTAAAATTTTAATGGGATAAATCGGTCATTAATACAATGTAAAAATTACCATATCAATAAGCATAACAACAGGTTGTAGAACCAATTTCATGATGTATATTCACTAAAAATTGACTATTCTAGCATGGTAACGATAATGATTATTCTAGAATAAAAATACGGTAATTTAACTAATATCTTAAAATATATTTACTAAAAATTTTATGACATGAATCGATCAAATAAAGTATGTAAAAATTTAAATATTAGCACGGTGTAGTAGAATTTAGCAATAGAATCTCATTTGACATGTTGTTGAACTTTACTCATTCTAATATGAATTCGGTGAGGAGTTTAAGTATTGGACTGATAATATTTCAAGATAAGATCAAGAATTTAACAATAAATTAAAGAGGGAGGGAATTTCTTGCATGGAAATATTTTTAATTTAATTTTAAAATTTAGCTGACAACCGAGTCCTTCTCCAGACTCTTGTTTCGGTTCTCTGTTTTTACTCCTCTTTTCCTTCCGTTTCTCTCTGATTTTTCTTCTCTCTCTTAGAGAATAATTAGCTTTACTTATCTATTATTTTCTGTAATTTTTTTGGATTAATTAGAGCTTCCCACCTACCCCATTTGGTGTCAAGTTTTCGGTGGCCTTATGCTGAATCAGCTTGCATGCAAGCTAATGAGTTGCCCCTTTGTTTTGCCACTTGTTACAATTATATTGGTGGTTATTTGGATACATGTTAAGCCTTCTTGAGTGTCATGTGTCCCTAAATTTAGCTATGCAAAAACTAAATTTTTTTTTTAATATGAGAGGGGAAACGTGGAGGGTGTTTGAGTGTGTGTTCCTTGCTGTGGCCTTCTTCCCTTGTTGCCCCACTAAAGCCTTCATTCTTCTAAATTTTTCTAAGTGTTGGACAATTGAAGAGGTGACATGTGTCAATCAAAAACCAATTAAAATTTAATTATTAAAGGTGTAGTAAAATTGGCTTAATTTATATATGTTGATCGGTCCCTTTCTAATTTCCTACTTCCACCAATTTTTCTAAGTTTACAAAATTTTTATTATAGCTACGACCAGATCCCTCTAATTATAATTTTGATTATGAATTTTATTTATGTCGTTATTCAGATGGTTCGGCAGCTTTCGGGATGCTTTTGGGTTAGCCAGAATATTAATTTGATCAATTGAAACTTGCTCGGTTACGGACTGAGTTTAATGATTTAATTCTTATTTGACTTAAGTTATATTTAATCAATCGGATCAAGTTTGGTTGTTAGTCGGTTACAAATTCGGCGATCGGGTTATCTTGTCTCAATTAAAATTGATTTGATTATTAATTGGTTGAGAATTTATTAACCGAATTACTTTTATATCATTAGTTTTATCTTTTATTAACCATAATTGAAGTCGATTTCATCAAATAAATTTTTATTATATTTCAGAGTGAGTTCCTAACTTCTGGGTTTTCACTATTTATCGATCTTAATTTTATATAAATTAATTTTAGTTTACAGAATTATGAATAAATAAATCTCGATCC
>JAOVVI020003127.1:0-17852 GCA_028571085.2 Nepenthes alata | reverse complement strand
TTGAACATCAACGTCGTGATGGTATGATGGTATGAGACTTGCAGAGAGGTCAATAACACCAACACCTTGTCTTCCTCCTTAATCTTCTTATCAATGGCCGACATCCACGTCACAATCTAGTTGAATTTGTCCAAGCGCTTCTCGAATTTTCTTCCTTCTAATAGATGCAGGCCATAGAACTACTTCTTCACATGCAGCTTTGTTGTCAAGAATTTGGACTTATATTAGCTTTCAAGCTTCTCCCAAATATCCATTGGGTCTGACAAGCCAATAACCTCCTGAAGAGTGTTATTTGTAAGATACAGCTTAATCATGCAATTAGTAAGATCCCTCTAATTCTGCCACTTCTTCTCGATAATGTTTCCTAACTTATCTTCTTCCTCTGAAGTGCTTTTACGGTTCATTCTCGGATCAAAATATTTTTCACCATTTTTCTGTCAAAGGATGAAATTAGTTTACCCATTAAACTGCTTTACACTAAATGACAAGCTCCGTGATAACGATGCCATTAAATTATAGGTTTATAACCCGGCTTTAATATCACTTATTGGAGTTTGATCCAAATACACCCTATTTGGTGCAATGAAAAAATCCCAAATCTCCATCACTGTCTGCCACCAAAAATATGAACACAAGGAATATGAGAATATATAACGATTTTTAATATGAAAAATTTTTTTCAACAAAGAAAAAAAATTACAAAATAAATTTTAAAAAAATTACTATTTAAAATCGATTATAAACCCTCGAGACAAAATATTGGCAATCCACCTGAGACAGAGTAAGAAAAATAATCTTTTAGAATAAGAAAACTTTTCTTTACTCTTATCTATTTTTAAATAAGAAAACATTTTTTAATATTTTAAAAAAATAATTTAATTATAACTATTTATTTAAATATTAATAACTCAAATTTAAAAAAAAATAAATTTTATCTCCTTATTAAAAAATAAAGCTGTTTTAATCATCTATGCACACACGATCATTGCCAGCTTCAATGGCGCTTGCTTACCCTGAAACAAAAAAGGTTCTATGGTGCGCTTCTGCGAAATTAATACCGGTTTTTGCAGCCCACTTAAGAGAACCGCGCTCTATATTTACCCAGTGCGCTTTAGTTATATCCTTACAACGTTTTCCATCTTGCACAGGCGTTTGACATCTCAAAACCTAGACCTGAGGAATTGATCCCTCCTTCCCTCCCTCTCTCTCTCTCTCTCCCCCCCCCCCCCTTCTCTCCGGTGCTTGTGAAGGAACACCTTTAACAGTTCTCGCATTTCCAGGTTTTTGAGTTCAATATGTTTTCTTGCATCTATCTTACATTTTTTATTTTGGGGCTCCACCGTAGTTTTAATCACTCAACTATAGAAAGTTTCGTGCCCACTCTTTAATTTAGGGTTAGAGAAGACGAATTTCACTTATTTACTTGGGTAGAATGATTTGGGCAAAGTGGTGTTTCTTTGACTGATATGTTATGTTGTTAGAATTGAATCTTGGATTTCAATGGGGAGTGTCGACATACCCAAATGGCTCGAAGCGTTGCCCTTAGCCCCTGAATTTCGGCCCACCCACACGGAATTTGCTGACCCAATAGCTTATATATCGAAAATTGAGAAAGAAGTTAGTGCGTTTGGTATATGCAAAGTAATTCCTCCGTTGCCCAGACCCTCAAAAAAGTATGTGTTCAGCAACTTGAATAAGTCCCTCTCTAGAGGCCTAGAACTCGGGTTGGATGTAGACTTGTCAGCTCTTGCTAATTCAGTGAAATCAGCGTATGAGAGTAAAGGAAAGGATGGTCAGGTTAGAGCAATATTCACCACTAGACAACAAGAATTGGGTCAGAATACAAAGAGAATCAGGGGGATGGGTAATCTGCAGCTGCCAGCTAGTCGGAAGCAAGTTTGGCAGAGTGGAGAGCTTTATACCTTGGAACAGTTTGAAGCAAAGTCAAAGGCATTCAGTCAGAGTGTTTTAGGTGTGGCTAAGGAAATTTCTCCATTAGTTTTAGAGACATTATTTTGGACAGCAGCTTCCGAAAAGCCTATATACGTAGAATATGCAAATGATGTGCCAGGCTCTGGTTTTGGGGAGCCAGAGGGATCGGAAAGGCTTTTCCATCGACGTAAGAGGAGGAGGAGAATATTTGCTCGAAAATATCATAAAAGATCTGACTTTGTGCAGAAGGGTGTAAATAGTATGGGAAATCCCTGCAATGGTGAAGGAACAGATTCGCCCATGCTTTCTGTTCTGAACTTGACTTCAGAATCAGCCCCTGAATGCATTGGTATACCAACTTCATTGTCAGGTGAGGCTTCACAGTTAACTAATCAGGGTTGTGAACAGTCTCGTAGTCAGGTGGAAGGCACTGCGGGATGGAAGCTTTCAAACAGTCCTTGGAATCTGCAGGTCATATCTCGCTCTGCTGGCTCACTTACTCGTTTCATGGCAGATGATATTCCCGGTGTTACATCCCCCATGGTTTATATTGGTATGCTATTTAGCTGGTTTGCTTGGCATGTGGAAGATCATGAGCTTCACAGCTTGAATTTTCTTCATACGGGCTCTCCAAAGACTTGGTATGCTGTCCCTGGACACTATGCATATGCTTTTGAGGAGGCCGTTCGGACCCAAGCTTTTGGAGACGACGTTGACCGCCTAGGTATGTATACTTACTCATTTCAATCATCCGTCTGAACATTTTTTGAGTTAATACAAATAAAATCCTTATTTATAATCATATATAATCATGGCACACTTGGCCACTAAGAAGCACAAACTCTTTCTGTGGTGTATAATTATACATAGTCAGACATGCTTCAGGAACTGACACCCTGGATGCCCTACAACTTGTTGGTAACTGTCTGATGCATGTTGAAATATTTTCAATATTGAATGGAGTTGTTATTTTCATTTGGCTCCATCCCGTGGTGTTAGATTTGAATCTATGTTTTTTGGTGCAGAGTTCACTGATCATCACCTTCTTGCCACCGTCACAATAGTTGTTTCTCTTCTCTATCAATTTGTGGAGTCATTATCCTTTTCATAAAATCCCCAATCCTTTACCAGACATAACCAACCCACCATCATTAAAACCTGCCTGTCCATAGCTAACCATTGCTGACTCCGAACCACACAAACCCATTGACCATCAAAGAGCCTGCTGACAAAGCCTTATTTGATCATTGTCAACACTGCATAGCGACCATATTAAAGATTTTCATTAGCAGCTACACTACAGTGCATCAGCAACAACAGGCAGCAGAATTAGCAGAGCAGAATGCTGCATCAATAGCAACTGAAACTCAGCAGAATCCAAATTCTGCATCAGCAACAGAACATAGGCAAAATAGAAGGTTGCATCAGCAAAAAGAATGTTGCCTCAGCATCATATGCTGCAGCAGCTTTCAAACTTCAGTCGACAGCAGCCAATGTATTGTATACTTCAGTAGCACATAAGGATCGCAACATCTGTGCGAATATGTTGAGCTCAATAGACCTGATGCCTAACTACTTATAATTAGTTGAATTTAGTTTAGATTCTGTTTTATCTTTGGAAATTATGTGGTTCAAATTGTTTGATAGGTTGAAGATACTTGTGGTTGAAATCTCTTCTAATAGGCTATATAAACACTTACCTATTGTATAACAATTACAAGAGGCATATTAATGCAAAGCTAGGATAGCATTCTCTGTCTATTCATCTCCAATTACCTCAGGTTCTTCTGAATTCTGAACTTTTAAATGGTGTCAGAGAAGGGCTTCCGAGCAAGCTGAATCAAATGCATACGCTGATCATGAACTTTCTGTGTTTCCAAACACTTCCAGACTTCAAACAAACAACAATCCAAAAGACCCTAACATCCCTTATTTTCTAAATCGTAATTATGACCAGGAATAATACTCATAATTCTCCCTCTTACTATTGTAAACTTTGATTCTTGGGCTAGAACAGTGAGAAGATCTCTTATAATCAAGAAGAAACTCAGATTTGTAGATTAAATTTTGTGTGAGCCAACTTTGATCCAAATGATCCTTTGTGGGAAGCTTGGCTTGAATGCAATAACATGGTGACAACTTTGTTTCAAAATGCCATGAATTGAGATATTAAAAACAGTGTGATATATGTGGAGATAGCACATCAGCTTTGGATGAAACTTGAACAGAGGTTTGCACAGAACAATACTTCAATAATCTATGAATTGAAGCAGTCCTTCCATACCTTATCCTAAGGAGATGAATTTGTAAGTTCTTATTTCTCAAAATTGAAAGGGTTGCTAGATGAATTATTAATTTTTGAAAGCATACCGATGTCTGTGGTTTCATGAAAACTGTTCTTGAAAATCAGCAAAGGGATTGGGTAAAGAAATTCCTTAGGACTGAATGAATCTTTCACAAAGATCAAGGCTCCTATAATTTTGATCATGCCTATGCATAACCTGAGTGAAGTATTTGCATTAGTACAACAGGAAGAAAAGAGAATTCAGTTGTCCTCAAATTTCATGACTTTTGCCACCATTGTTCTAGCAGCAAAGAGAAATTCGTTTAATTTACAGGAAGGAAACAAGGGTTCAAGGTTTTCTAATCAAGAAATACCTTATTGTTCACATTTAAATATTCCAGCCCATAACCTTGAAACATGTTTCAAGGCCCATCTAAATCTTGACAAACCCCATTGTTGTCATTATGATATCACTGGACACAGTATTGGAGAATGCTACTAACTCCATGGTTATCCTCCTGGTCACAAGTTATTCAACAAGCCAAAGTCATGCTATTCATCGGTTCATCAAGTCAGTTTATCATTTTCTGCTCCAGCAATGGAAATCAGTGAAAAATCTCAGGATACACCAATCACCCAAGAACAATTTTAGCATCTCATGGCTTTAATTTAATCCCAAAACATGCAATTTGTAAATCTATTCAAACAAGCACACCTCAGACTGGCCCATATAACCACTACCATGACTGGTATTTCTATATTTTTCTCTACTTTTCAAAGAACTTGCAAAAATATTGGCATTCCTTGGATAGTCGATATGGGTGTGATTGATCATATAATTTGTTGCCCGTCTCTGCATACTTCTCATGCTGTCCATGTTTCATGTAAGGTAAAATTGCCTAATAGAGAGTTACTGAAGCAACTTATCAAGGAATTCTTCACCTGAATAAAACCATTGTGATTAAGAATGTATTATGCATTCCATCCATACAAGACCTTACCTCCTGGAGCATGATTGGGATGGGTGAATTGCCTAATGGCTTGTATCAAATAAAGTTGTAGAAATTTCCTCCATAGGCTATACAGCATCAGCAGCAGCAATTCTTAATTCTACTATAGCAACCATTGATTCTTCTAAACAGGTGGTTTGGCATTACAAATTAGGTCATCCTTCAGATTCTAGACCTTGTTTATTACAAGAAGCGTTGCCTAATCTGAGACCTATGAATAAAAATTTGATTTGTGGTATATGTCCACTAGTGAAAAATCACAACCTTGAGCCTTCCCTTCCCTGACAGCAAATACAAGCTTAATACATTCTGATATATGGGGACCATGCTTAAAAAGACAATGTGATGGTTCCAAATACTTTCTCACCACTGCAGGTGATATTATAAGATGCACATGGCTATATGTGAAAAAAAAAACAAGTTAGAAACCAGAATTTCCCTTTAATCTTTCTACAACCTTATAGAAACTCATACTCAATCCAAAATCAAAGCCATCGGATCAGATAATGGTTCTGAATCATTCATGATTGATTCTACGTCAATAATGGATTCATTCATTAGAAATCTTGTGTAGAAACCCCTTCACAAAATAGTGTTGAAGGAAAGCAAAAACATATTCCTAAATGTAGCTAAAGTACTAAAATTTCAATCAGGTTTATCTCTTACCTATTGAAATGATTGTGTTTTAACTGCAACACACCTGATAATAATAACTCCTTCCAAACTACAAAATCAGCCACCATATTTTCTTCTTTTTCATACTCAATCTGACTACAACCACCTAATGGTATTTGGTTCTCTTTGTTATGCATCCACTTTGGAACAAAATGGAAAGAAGCTTGAACCTAGAGCAAGATAGCACATCTTGTTAAGATATCCTTCGGTGTTAAAGTTTACAAACTGTTAGATCTGGATAGTCCTTCTGTTACATATTTAGGGATGTTACATTCCATGGAACAACCTTCATATATAACAATAATCATCCTGATTCACAACTATTTGCACAATTGTCTGAGGAAAGTTCTTCAGATGATTCCATTTTAGACTCAACTATCCAAACCAGATCACTTTACAGCATCTAGCCTTGCTCCACTATCACAAATGACGATTCTGAAAAGCAGGATAAGCCTCCCACCTTGAGAAGATCTGCCAGAGTCCAGAATGGACAACATATCTATGTAACCAAACCATTATACCACCTGCTTCACAGTCTTGCCTCATATGGCAGGTAATTTAGTTAATACCTCTGGTTTTTCTTATTCTTAATCTTTTTTGTTTGGCCATATGACAAGTTATAAACATGACATTCAATCTTCTCTACTTCCGATCGTACACAAACTGAGCCATCAACATAAGCTCACAAACTGAGCCATCAACATAAGCTCACAAACTGAGCCATCAACATAAGCTCAGGCCATAAAATCCAGAGACAGGGGCAAGGCCATGGACACTGAAATTGTAGCCATGGAACTTAATGAAACTTGGGAAATCATTGATTTACCTGTTGCTAAAGAAGTCTATTGACCCAAAATGGATTTACAAAATCAAGCGGAAACTGTGGAATTCATGTGATCCCATAGAAAGATATGAGATTCATTTGAATGGTTAAAAAATATAGTCAACAAGAAGTGATAAATTATCATGAGGCAATTTCTCCTGTTGCTAAAGTTAGCACACTGAAAACTCTTCTAGCTAATGCAGCAATCAAGTGATGGAAAGTATCTCAACTTGATGTTAACAATGCCTTTCTTTTTGTTGAGAGGAAGAAGTTCATAATAAAAATTCCTAGAGACTGTTCTATATCTAATCCCAAGAAGGAATGCAGGTTGAAGAAAAACTTTTGTCCTTAAGCAAGCTTCAAGGCAACAGTATGCAAAATTTTCTTCTTCCCTTCTTCAATATGGTTTTTAGTTTTTACTAATAAAAAAGGCAGATTATACTTTATTCACCAAAAGACCAGACACTTCTTTTGTTGCATTATTGGTGTATGTGGATGATGTTATATTGCCTTTAATTATGCAACCTCTGCCTCGGATCAGACACATTTTTGGATACAAAATCAAAATCAAAGACCTTATGTGTCAAGTATTTTCTTGACATAAAAGTTGCAAGGAATTTTCTTGGTATTCATATTCGCCAAAGAAAGTATGCGTTGGATAGCATCTCGGATTCTGGATATCTGGGGTCCAAACAATTTAAGACTCCCATGGACCAGAACCTTAAATATTCCAAAGGAGATCTTATTCCAGGTCTAGCTGAATACAAAAGGTTGATTGGAAGATTGCTTTAATTGACTATCATACTAGCTGGCATTGCATTTGAATTCACTCTACTTTGCCAGTTTATGACTGTTCCTTGAATACCACATCTTCATATTGCTTACAAAGTCCTAAGGTATCAAAAACAGTCACTTGCTCATGTGTTCTGTTTGCAGCTACTTGTTCTTTCAAATCACAACATATTATGATCAAGATTGGGCAGCATGTCCGGATACCAGAAGTTCTACTACAGAATATTGTGTTTTTCTTAGAGCTTCAGTCATTTCCCGGAAATCCAAGAAATAGACCATAGTTTCTCAATTTACTAAGGCACTTCCTTTCTCAATATTGCATCATCTGTTATGAAGATGAGGATTAAGGATATATATTCTTGGTCTTGAGGGAGGATGTTAAAGATTTGCATTTGCAGCTACATTGCATTTGCATCAGGCAACAGATGCAGCAGAGCAGAATGTTGCATCAATTACAACTGAAACTTCAAAGAATCCAAATGCTGCATCAGTAACAGTACACTGGGCAAAATAGCATGTTACATCATTAAACAGAACGCAGCATCAACTGCTACTTGCAAACTTCAGTAGACATCAGCCACTGATATATTGTATAATTGAGGACCACTTATGGATCAGCAATAACTGCAAATTTGTTGAGCACAAACAAACAGATACCTGGCTACTAATTAGTTGATATTAGTAAGTTAGTTCATATTCTGTTTTATATTTGGAAGATATGTGATTCAAATTGTTTGATATGTTGAAGATATTTTTGGTTGTAATCTATTCTAGTAGCCTGTATGAACACTATTATATAGCAATTAAATAAGACAGATTAATGCAAAGCTAAGGTAGCATCCTCTGTCAACTCATCTCCAATTCTCCATCATTTCTTTTATATTTCTGAATTCTGAACTTTACAGGCCACACATCAATTCTTCTCTTGTCATATGCAAAGCCCTAGCGTTTCACAAATCTCAAAATTTGCTCAACCAATATGGCCATAGATCTGAAACCATCATCAAGTTGGCGAAACCCTTACCAGACATTCCTTCATAAATGCATCGTTGCACTTCTCAAATCTGTAAATTGGGGTTGTGTAATTTGGTCCAATGACATTTTAGTATATTTTCACATGTGCCGGCACTAGTCAAAATATTTTTTCTTTTTGTAATAATTTGGACGCAATGGGGACATGTTTTTGTTTATAACTGAATAGCTTGAGGGAATTAGAAAGTGGAAAGTGAGTGTTGATAGATAATTTAGTGTGAAAGATTGTTGTTTGATCAAATTATATTCTTATACCTATAAAAAAAACTGAAATTTAGCTAATGTGGCCCTACATGTTGTCCTAGTTTTTGAAAAATAATATGTTGCCATGTTGGTGTTGCATACTTGTCTTGTGTCCGGGACCATAATTCTTTCCCTATTCCTGCATCTAATCCGTGTGGGTTTTGGTCAACAGCATCCAATCTTTAGTTTTTTTTTTTTTTCAAAGGAGAAACTAGCTAATCAGTTCTTTGAGTTCAGCTGCTTGCCTTGACTTCTTTTCACCTAGCTTATATTTATGTTTGGCC
The DNA here is from genome assembly GCA_028571085.2 of Nepenthes alata. Lineage (NCBI taxonomy): Eukaryota > Viridiplantae > Streptophyta > Magnoliopsida > Caryophyllales > Nepenthaceae > Nepenthes > Nepenthes alata. The sequence goes on along the minus strand of JAOVVI020003127.1, from coordinate 8,777 downwards.
CATGCTGAATAGAACCGAGTTCTCCTACCTTCTGATCCAAGCCCATTCTATTTATGCCTTTTCCCATTTATTTCATTCATTACACAGCAATTCAATAAAAAGTTCTGATTATAGTTCCTTTATTGTAGAGTCACATTACTTGGACGCACTTTTGTTTTAGCCCAGTTTAATAAATGTTCACAAAGGATGAACTTGCTGATCTTATAGCCAACTTTAATTCATTATGTGCCAGTATTAAAACATCAGAAAAGTTGTTGAACTATATATGTAACAACATAAAAGAATGTTTTGTTGCGATGAGGGAAATGCCTAGTTCATGGACTTATTGAGGTGGAAATTGTTGCTGATAGTGTTTTGTCAGAATATAAAGTGACCTTGATTGTGATACTAACATGTTGAAGCCTATCCAATCAAGTGCTAAAGAATCAGAGATTGATCACATTCTTGAATCCAATGTCCCCATCCCAACAATTTACAGAACATGATTGAAGCTGTTCCACATTTGCCTTTTTTTTCCACCTGATGTGTTACATTTGTCGATATGACAAGTTTGCTCAATTCCAACGTTTTGTTGACAAGGATTTTGAGAGGGAATTTGAAGTGATTTTTGGTTGCTTGATAATTTTCATTTTCTTCCAAATTTGTGGATGCATTTTTTTTTCTACGAACGGGAGAATGAGGTAGAAGGATCATAACTGGAAGTCTCATCTCTAAGAGCTAGTCAGATTATTGTGTTTAATTAGTATAGTTTTGATTGTTTTTAATTTTGTTGTTGTTTAAGTGACATTTTATTAGAATATTTAGATATGATTTATTGTGATTTAGGAATAGGAAAGTTGAATGGTTTAAGTATCTAATACTATCTAGTATTTATGTGGAATTGTAAACTAGGGCTAGTCTTTTTCTATAGATTCTGTTGTAATCTATGTTCTTTCTGGCGACGAATGGATTGTGATTTTTCTTTTGGGTGTCCACATTATTAGGTCTTGGAACTACATTAGATGGATTTATGGCTTTGTTGATGCTGTTGTTAAGTATTATCTTATGAATTACTATACCCAGGCCTTACTCGCTATAGTTAGGGATCTAATTATTTTTTGGTAATTAAGGATCTTTTAATTATACAGCAAATTGGCACGTCAAACACTTATGGGAAGGACAAGGCTACATGTGTCAATGATGTTGGTTTCGAGGTTTCATTGCTTAATCCGAATGAGATTTTTTGAGTTTGATGTTTGTATCTTTTAATTGCTTGCATACCTTAATCCTCATTAAGGTTTTAAATCAGAATATGTGCTAATTATAAACTTGTGGAAACCACTATAGATGCCTGTATCCTCGTGTTTTGATTTTCGAGAGTTTCTATATTGAGCCCCTCTCAGTTTCATGATTTAATGGTTGTCACTTCTAAATCACATCCTTGAAGAACAATACATTTTTTGCTCAGCTAGAATGATCTTAATTGGATGCTACCTAGCATTATGAAAAGGGTGACCAAATGAAAGAGATCTAATGTTGTGGGGTTTTGGAAGGGTTAGATACACAAAGCCTTGCCCCTGCAGCACAGAAAGACTATTTTCATACTTGGGACCTGTTCCAGATCACAAAGGAGAACAAGCATTGTGAATGTGAATATCTATCAAGCAGGATGCATAAATAAAACTGGCAAGTGAATGAATATGAGAATCATACTTGAACTTGACAAGAAGTACTTGTTGGGTCATACAAAATTTGTTCAAGCATTTAGTAATGCTTGGATAAACCATGTAGCAGCTTTTTTTCCCCCCCGTGAAATGAAGGAATTTGGGTACCTTTGAATATATTAGAACAATAGAAACCAGAACAATTCAGAAGCTCTTCCATCTCTCTTCTTCCCTTGATCTTCCCTATCTTTCCCCCTTCTTAGTTAATTCATTGTCAGTTCTTTTAATTATGTGTATTCAGAATGATTTTATGCAGTCCACTATGAATGATTTTGTATGGCTTATAGTTCCCTTGATCTTCCCTAACTTTAATATTGATAATTATGGATTACACCAAATTGTTCAAGGATTTCTTTTAGAATGGAATAAGCCATCACATCTCATTTTCTATGAAGCTGAAGGGAGCTCCATAAATTTGAAGTTGATGGGGCTATGAGAACGTTTTTACTCAGTTCCCTGTCTCCTTGGCAGATGCACTTACACTTCTTGGGGAGAAGACTACTCTTTTGTCACCAGAGTTGGTTGTTGCATCAGGCATTCCTTGTTGTAGGTAAGTATGTTTTGCAATTGTTGTAATGGTAGTATTGTAATTGCAGTGGTAAAATTTTGTAGGAGAGTATTGTAAAACTTTGGTTGGAATTTTTATTCTTCTTCTCATTTTTCTTGAAGTTATACTGATACTCGTTCTGGATGTTTTGACCAGGCTAGTACAGAACCCTGGTGAATTTGTGGTGACTTTTCCAAGGGCTTACCATGTAGGATTCAGTCATGGTAATTGCTTTATGACTATGCTGGTGTGTTTAGAGAATCTTTGCAAATTTTGTTGGCACAATTGATTTTTGAAACTCATGCTATGCCTTCTTCCCGAGCCTATATAATGCACTGATACAAGGGGTCATCACCATCAAATACAAGTTTGAAATATGTTAAATTCATAATTCCTGATTATGTTTGTACCGCATTGTTCTGTTATCATGAAAAAGGATGAAAGTTCTAAGGATTTGTTTGTGTATGTGGTGCGGTATGTTGATTTTTATCTTGTGTAGGATGATACTCTGCTTAGTCAGTTAGCTTCCTGGTTTGCTATTTAAATAAATATGATCCTTTATTATGTATAAGTGAAGCTTCCAGAATGAATTGATGTCCAATTAGGAGAAATATACTGTTCCATTGCTGTTTTGGAGCGTCATCCATAAAGAAAATATGTGGAGGAATGTTTAAGATGGTTTACACACCTAAAACATTGGCATTTTGATGCAAGGAAGGGGGGTAAGGGGGAGGAAGGCAGAAAAGAAAGGGAAAAGGGGAGAACGGGAAGAGATAGAGAGAGGGGAGAAACAGAAGTAACCAGAGAGAAAAAGAACAATCGTAATTTCTTAATATTAATTTTACTTATTAATGAATGTTCAAATAATAGAGTTAGGGTCATTATATAGAGGAACTCTACTCTTGGGTTAATTAGGAAACAAACATAATTTTTTAATTAATAACGATTCAAAATAAGAAAATAAGAAAATAAAATATAATATTTTTAAAATATTATGGGATTACCAAAATTATAAAATTTTGAAAATATCCAAAATATTGCAACATATAGAAATAAATCAATGATCAAAATTAAATAAAATAAAATCTCTTTAAATTTGGAATGTCCACATCAACTCTCATTAGGTGGTTAAGACTTGACCCCGTTGAGTAAGGCTTCTATCGTCAATATCCTAACCACAAGCCAATTGATCGTGCAACCCTCCTCTGACGACTACAAACATGTGTGAATGGTGGATGAAATTTGAAAGTCCTACCAACTCCTCTTGAGTGACAGGAGCTCAGGCTTGGTGATGGTCGATATTGTTGACTTCTAACTACAAGCCAATTGATTGTGCAACCCTCCTTTGACGACCGTAGAAATGTGTGAATGGTAGCTGAAATTTGATAGTCCCATCAACTCCTCCTGAGTGAGAGGAGCTTAGGCTTGGTGATAGTCAATCTTACTGACTCTTATAGAAATTCAAAATGTTTGGATCTAACTATTGTAGTGTCTATCTAGAAATCCGAACATTCTTTGAATTTTGTTGTCAACCTAATGAATAAAGAAGCGTTAAACCTCTCAATCCCTAGTAAACATAATTAGCTCATCTGTAATAGCATTGATTTTATCTTTGTGTGTCGATAGGGTTGAGGATTGCGTAGGAGTGGGTAAGTTTCAATATTTAGTGTATGTGGGAGTATTTCAAATGAATCATTTGGTGGGTTGAAATTATTTTTGTAAGTAATTAAGTCATTGATATTGAAAGTATGATTTGAACCAAAATGAGATAGAATATCAATAATATATGTATTTAGTCCAACTCGTTATAAAATCTTAAATGGTTTAGTATTACAGGCCTACAATTTAAAAACATGCTTATGTGGGTGCTTCTTTGGTTTAATCTGAACTATGACATAATCTCCAATACTAAATTTAACCTATTTTTCATGCAGATCAGCTTGAAATTTATATGATGTATTACTTGCTTTTCGTTGTATATTAATTTCGATATCCAAGTCATGAATGTATTGTATAAAAGTTTTGGTTGACATGTGCACATTAACATATGGAGACGTCGGGATAAGGTCTAAAGGTTTTTTAGGTTTATAGTCATGCACAACCTTAATTGGTCTTATGTCTATAAACTTATCGACAGATCTATTATATGCAAGTTTGGCGATAGAAAGAATCAAGTTCCAATTTCTAAGATTATCTTGGACCAAACATTTCAATGAGTTTCCCAGACTTTGACTAACAATTTTAACTTAACCATTTGTCTGAGGGAGATAGGCATTAGGAAATTTTAGTTTTGTGTCATGCATGTGCTATAGGGTCCTCCAAAAAGCACTGGTAAAACGAGCATTCTTATCAGATATGATAGTCTTAAGAAGATCATATAATTTGACAATATTATCAAAATAAAGTCTAACAACTTGAGAAGTATTAAAAGTTTTATTATAAGGAATGAAGTAGGTAAGTTTAGAAAAACGAATTCACAATAAAAAAAAATAGAGTCATGCTTTTTAGGGGTACACTTGACTCATAGCACAAAGTTGATACTCACGTTCTATCAGGGACAACTTAGTACAAGCAAAGGGGTATAGAGGCCAGTGTTTTGCTTCTTATGCTTTGCTAGTTAACAAGTTCCACAAGTACATACTATTTTAGCCACATCTTTTTTCAAACTAGAGTAAACTATCGCTCAACCTCCTTCATTGTCTTATCATGTGTGAAATGGCTAGATAGGTTGTCGGCATGAATTTCCTAAACTATCAAATCTCAAACAGACATCCTAAGAATGTAGAGTTTATTGACTCAAAATAAATATTCATCTTATATGCAAAAACCATCTGCGGTGTTCTTCTATTCGTTTTGTAAAGGTAAAAATATTTTGCTAAAATCAGAATAAGACTCGTATTCTTCCTTGAGCTTTTAAAATCCAACAATCTTAATTTAAACAATAGATAACAAAGACACTTGACAACTCAAGGCATTTGCTGCTTGGTTCTCGACATCTTTCTTATGTTTTAAGACGAAAGAATAGGTTTGAAAATATTCAAGCCAACGAGTCTATGATTCAATTTCTTTTGAGAGTTAAGAAAACGAAGAGCCTCATGGTCAGAATGAATGACAGAGTCTTGAGATAATGAGTAATGGCGCCTGTACAACTGCATACAATTCCTTATCATATTTAAATTACTGTTGCTTGGTATCATTCAACTTTTCACTACTAAAGTAGTAAAAGGATAATGCCTTTAGCTAAGAATTCCCACTATTTGTATGTCTAATGTATCACACTATACCTCAAACATCTTAGAGAAATCAAGGAGCTGCATGACAAGGGCTGTTATCCTCTCTTTTATACTTTAAAAGGCTGTAGTAGTATCATGAGATCAATGGAATTCACTTTTCTTCATACACTCAGTAAAAGGAGCCGTGATTGTGCTAAACCCTTTAATGAACAAAAGATGAAAATTAGCTAAACCATAAAAATTTTGAACATTCTGGGTGGATTTGGGTTTAGGCCAATCTATGATCACTTGAATGTTTGTAAGGTCAGTATAGACTCCGTCAAAGGAAACGATAAAGCACTGGAAAGCAATCTTATTTGAAAAGAAAGAACACTTATTAAATTTGACAAATAGATTCTTTTTCCTAAAGGTAATGTAGACTTGCGTGATGTGGTCTAAGTGTTGTTCCATAGTCTTACTATAAATAAGGATATCATCAAAATATACCATTAAAAATTATTCCATAAAAGGTCGTAAAGTCTGGGTCATGACCCTCATAAAGGCATTGGGTGTATTAGATTAGCCCAACAGGTATGATCAACCACTCATAGAGATTGTCATTCGTCTTAAAAGCCGTTTTCTACTCATCCCTTGGGCGAACCTTGACCTAGTAGTAACCACTCTTTAAATTTATCTTAGAAAATTTTTTTGGCACTAGCCATCATGTCTAACATATCATCATGCATAGGAATAGAAAAATGGTATTTCACAGTGATTTTGTTAGTGGCTCTACTATGCACATTCATCCTCCACGATCTATCTTTGTCAAGTGTCAATAGATCGGGCACTGCACATGGATTCATGCTCTCTTAAACGAATTACTTGTGAAAAGTTCCTCAATTTGCCTTTAGAGCTTAGTATGCTCAGTAGGATTCATCTTATAATGAGGTAAATTTAGAAGAGACGCATCTGAGATAAAGTTAATGGCATGTTAAATGTCACATAAATGCGGTAAATGAATTGGGAGGTTAGCAAGAAAAACATCTTGAAAGTTTTAGAGGACTTATTGGGTCTAATCGGGTTTCAATATGGGACAATTTGAAAGAACTTCTAGAACAACAACAATCTCAATATACTCACCTATAGCAGCACACTCAAACATTGTAGGACTAATGATATGTAATCATTTTGTCCCTACTATATCCTTTTCTTTATTGTGAATAACCGATTTTGGAGGCAAAAGATGGAGATACATTTTATTTCCCTTGTAAACCAAAGAACATGAGTTGAAATGATCTTGAATTGCTACATCCAAGTTGTATAACCAAGGTTGCCCTAAAATGACATTACCTATATCCATAGGAATGACATCACACATATATGATCCTTATATTTTAATAACTAAATTGGTATAAGACATTCCTTAATTATTATAGAAGATGTATTAATTCAAAATACATTATATGGATTAGTGTGTGGGATAACTTTCACCCCAAGATGAGGAATAGTATTAGTCAAGATAACATTGATATAACTATCATTATTCACAATGATCTTATGAGCCTTTTTGTTCACTTTGATGTAAATATAAAAGATAACATGACAACGTTAAGTATTAGCATCTTTGAATTGGGCTAAGATATATCGGATGACACCCAAGAATGTTGTGTTGGGGGAAGAAGAAGAGGAGCCTAGGCTTGAGGAAATAGTCTTGATGTAGCCCAATGTGTCATTATCATCCAAAGTAATCAAACTCCTTAAGCTTGGGTTCATACAGTTGTTCTTCAAGTGTTTTCTCATTCATTTTGTCTTGTCCTTTAATAAGTAAAGCTTCAGTAAAACATTTTGAAGAATGTTTTGATACTTTCCTACAATAATTGAATGCTTTCGCTCAACTTGAAGTTAGCAAACTAAACTCTCCTATCTTTAGACATATCGTATCACACAAAGAAATGATTCATATTCCGAACCTATTGAGTAAAAACTCGAGGGTTTAAACAATGATAAAAATAGAAGCGTCTAAACTTGATATTTCTAAAAAGTTGTTCGTCTTGATCATGCTCTTTATCATTGTGTTGATGCCTGAAGTATTGTCTATAAAGTACTCGACTATCTTACTTACGTCTTACGCGAGTCATTCTTATTAGGGGATATAATAAAATTGTCAGCATCTAACGATTAATATCCTAATTCTAAAGTGGCAACTCGATTGACTAGATTGAAATTTGTTTGATGGATAGCAGTCAGGTCAGCTTGAATGACCATCATATGATTTTACAATTTTTGTTAATTAGTGGCTAATTAGGTGAATTGTTGACTTTGTACTTCAAACTAACTAAAATATTTGATTAGGTCAATGGTTTTATGGAAAATAATGTGGCATCTACGCAAGTGAATATAATACCAATATGACTAATGTGGTTAAGATCAAGAAACAACCAGAACAATTGAAGGAGTGTATAAATGCGAGCCAATATTTATTTGTTTATTTATTTATTAGGAATTAGTATGATTCAAATAATACAGACAAATATTATTATTTTATTAAAATAATAAAGTAAGGACTAATTACAATGCTATTATATCTCTACTATAATGGTAGTTATTGGAGGTAAAATGGATTAAGGACATAGGCCTTTTTTTGTTGTTCTTTTTTTTATAGGGAATAAAATTGAATACTTAGATAAAACTTATTATTATTAAAGAAAAGCAAAAATGTCACCCAAAATAAAATGGAAAGCACAACCCTAGTCAGGCAAAAAGATAATCCGAACTGTTTGTTTAAGAACCAAATGATACATTGTGCTGATTGAATTTTATCTTAAATAGGCTTGTATCACTTGGGCTTTGTGTAAGGCCTAATACAAAACTTACATGTGTGATAAGAAGTTCATAACTCCTCAACTCGGCAGCCTCACACTTCTTAAACCCCAATACGAAACATGACGTTTCTCATTCACTGATTCAGTAAATAGGAACACCTCTCTCTCTCTCTCTCTCTCTCTCTCTCTGTGTTGACGATGAAGGCGAAGAAAATGAAGACACTAAAATCACAGATTAGGAAGCTAAATTCGTGACTTCTCTCTCTCTCTCCTCAATTCTCACTCTTCAACTCTCTCTTTCTGAAGGAGAAAATAAGATGCAGCTTAGGTTTTGGGTTTTAAGCTACGGCTCAAGAGGTTAGTTTTACTTGATGGTGGTGGAGCTTGGTTGATGCTGGTGGTCATGTAGGATTTTGGGTTGGTGCGTATGATTGTGGGTTCGAATTGGTGATATTATGGGTTCGGGTTTCGGTATTTGTTTGTTGGCTATGGT
>JAOVVI020003126.1:0-19660 GCA_028571085.2 Nepenthes alata | reverse complement strand
CTAACCAAATTACCATCAAAATCAGATCAAAACTTGATACTTCAAAACAAATCAATTCAACCCAACCAATTATGTTCATGGACCCAAGAAAATATTTTAGTCCTCGATATCGATAGTATCAAGTCTAAATCCTTAAATAAATAAATAAACTTAAAAATCACAAATAAAAATTATATTCTCGGAATCCCAACAATACCTGTGCTACAATATCATATCTTAGGAATCTCACCTTTCGTCACAATGAACAACACCTCAAAACCTTGAGCCATCACAACAAAATCCAATTCAAGGTATTGGACTTCTTCACTGTTCGGTCAGACGATACAGACAATTCTCAATCTTGTGGCCGAATTGGCTACAACTTAAAACAAGCTCCCAAAATCTCATCGGGAAGATATTATTTCATAAATCATCCACAAATATATACTACGATATATCTTTATCCTCTAGGATAATGGGTCACACAACTAGACAATCAAACCTAACTGCTAATTCTAACTTAGTTCTAACCTAAGCTATTAAAATTAGGATAATTAGAACTGTCCAGTCTAATTTAATCATTCTATACCTTCATTTACTTATCCAATCTTTCTTATTTTATCCCAAACTTTCATATAAAATTTAGATCAAACTTAAGATATCTCTTCTCTGATACCATCTATGACGTACTGTATTTTTAACCGAAAATTTGCTAGGGTTCAGGCTGTAATACGGATGTCGGCCTAATATAAAACCTATGAATATCCTATACAGCACAATATATAAATCCACAATATATAACACAGGATCCAAAAGTCAAAAAATTTTACATAGCACCAACGTCATAACTCTGGTGTGTCGTTGGCTCAGAAAGACGTTACTAAGCACCCAACTAACCATAACAATCTATAAAAATTTAAACACTCATCAATACAGTGAAAATTATACTACGGGAATGTCATCATCATCATATGCATATATCTATATATAAAATCTATCAAAAATACACTATATATAATCAAAAGGCACAAGACCACATAACTAAGTCTATAAGGTCATCTTCAATGTCTTCGAACCTAGCCAACTCAAATTCTCAACCCTACCTCATCGGGTGTAGCTCATGCTCATCTGGAAGAAGAAAATAGCAATGATGAGCTAAAAGCTCAGTAAGACACATATATATATATATCAAAGGACATGTAAAATTTTATATTCAAAAATATAATAATGCATATAGGAGGGAACATAGATGCATATTAGATCATAAAATATGATTTAGAAAAGAATGATTTATTCGTTCATTCCAAATTTCGTTAGTTTATTTCTTTTATCTTTTCTTAGTCATCAAATCATACGAAAAACTTATTTCGTATGGGGATCAGGGGCTAATAGGTCTTATTGACTAAAGGAGCGGTCGGTCGTAGCCTGGTTGTATTTGCTTCTATACAATCAAAAGCCATCTCCTCCTATTCAAAATTCAGAGGCGGGCTGTTTACATACAATCCTTATAGACGGGGCCAGTAGCCGCAAGCGGTATCAAAATAGACAATGACCTTCCACTATAATATGCTAAGGTATGTCATAAAATATCACCCACTATAAAATACGATCAGGATAATCTTTGAGTTTTTACGGTAGCATCTATGACATGCAAAAATATACTATCTATTGAATGATCATCGGTCTAAGTTCTTAGTTTATTATTTCTTTAAGGAATCCTATTCTTAAGAACAAAATTTTTTGTTCGCACTCTATTGGAGAACGATTCATAAGTCCATCAATTTTTTATTCCGGAGAACGGTTCAAAAGTCATTCAATTCTTTGTTTTGGGAAACGGTTCATAAGTCCATCATTCAAGTGCAAAATATCCTTTCTTGATTCTTTTTTTCAATAACTTATCCGGATTCATATTTTTATGTTTCTCGTGAACTTAAATTCTGACGTCTTCATAGTTTCATACATAATTTTCTTTGAAACTTGGGAGAATTAAGAAATCCTTTTCATTTTGTACCAAATAGAATTATAAGACTTCCGATCGATAATTCTTCCATAAACGGTTCATGACATGATTTTTAAAAAATAAAAAATTAACAAATTTATAACATATGCACAAATCATCATAAAACTTGAAACATGTAAGAAATTCTTACCGCCATGTGCCAATCGTAACTTTAGAGCTTCCAGACAATAAATATCTTCACATTTACATGCAACATAATTTTTTGGAATATATACAAAATAACATGTGAAACGTACTTGTGAATAATTATATCAATTTACGTCCGATAATATTCTCAGAACACATAAAACTGACATATACAAATATATGTATATAAACGCCAGATAATTGGGAATACCCACCTCCATGAAATTAGGATTTTTAAATTTTAAAACCAAATCATGCACAAACTCTCAATTTTGTGGGTAAAAATATCGGGGCGCAGGTTAGGATTTATGGGTGTACACTGTATAAAACTAACAAATCGGATACCCAATTGATAAATTAATATGTTTAAAGTATGGTTATCCATATTCTGTAGTTAATTTATGCAAAAATCTCAAAAATGGTAAAATTATTCTAGGCATGGGGTTAGGGTTTCACGTTTAAAAATCGATCAAAATTATAAAATCGAACATGAAATCAAAGTATTTTCATACTTAGATCATGTGTAATATAAAATATAAATTTAATCAGGTATCAGAACGAAAATACCCGAAGAATACGGAATGAAAGTGTCAAGAAATAAAAGAGAAAAGTATGAGTGTACTTGTCTCGATCCGATCTATCACTTTTTTAATTGGCTCTAACTCGGAATCGGACCCCAGGACCTCGGTTTCTTCCTCCTCTCTGTTCTCCTTCACACACTCTCTCTGCTCGTGCGTGGAAGCCAAAAATGACGAATGAGGCCCATTGTGGCCCTTATATATCGTCGGCCAGCGATCGCGCCAGCGTTGCCGACAGCACCCGCCCTAGGCACTGGCCCACTGCCTCGAGTGCCTACATCACTGTCCGAGGTGCCCAGCAGACCTCCTCCCATCGACACCTTTCACGGTCTCGAAAGTTAAATTTTTTCACAAAATTAAATACAATTTTAATTATAATAACTTAATTATCCATAATTATGATATTCGAAAACTGGTACATTATAATTTTCGCAGGAGGAGTTGATTATATGGCATCATAAGTGGATAGATTTGCTTAAGGGTTGCAATGGTGAGATTTTAAGTCAGCCCAACAAGGTATTTATGGTTGCTAAAGTTTTGGGTCAAAAGTCTTTGAGGTTAATACCGCATTTGAAGATCAAGGAATAAGAAATGTTGGATGGAGTAAAGAGTTACACTATGCAGTTGTACTCCTTAAGGTTGAGGGTACTGTTGTCGTGTATCCAGGTGTAGCCTATGATTTCAAGAAGATAGATTTAGTTAATGAGCCGTATTTGATGAGTAACATGTATTTGATGAAGATTGACAAAGATTTGAATAACAAGTCGTGAGCAGCTTTTTTGCACGAGTAGATGGGATTCTGTGCTTTTGGGATATTATTTCCCTTTTGAATATTGAGGAATCGAATGAGAAAATTTTTATAAATAAGGCTCGTAGATTGAGGTATGCAATTTTTCATGAAATGAATAAGACATGTTAAGACAAGACAAAGACTTTCTGATGGTGAAATATGAGGCATTAGATGGTATTTTATGTCGCAAGATGTATATGTGTCGCAGGGTGGAAGTTGAGCAGGAGAAGCCTCCAGAATTTTGTATCGTCTACCAATTCCCAACTGGAAGTATGAGCGTGTTTCATTGAATTTTGTTTCATATTTACATCAAACGATGAAGAATTGGTGGCAATTTTGGTGATAATGGATAAGCTGATAAAGTCAACTCATTACTTACCAGTCAAGATGTCATACTTGAGATTGGCCCTTTAGTAGATTGACAAGATTGCAAGGTTAATAGTATTCTAACTTTGATGGTCTCCTATTGTTATTCGAGATTTGTGATGAAATTTGGGAAAAGTTTGCCTAAAGAATTAGAAGCTTAGTTAAATTCTAAAATGTTGTTCAATTCGTGGATGGATGATCAATCAGAGTGGCGTAGCAGAAATATGTGGGCCCATGGCTTATAGGTCTCAAAATCTGATTTGAGATTTAATGTGGGTGGCCGTGTGCTTCTAAAAGTATCCCTAAGAAGAGTAAATTTGAGGTTGAGGTGAAAGGGTAGATTGAAGTCGAAGTGCATTGGACCATTTAAGGGTTTTCTCAAATCGGATTGGTGGCCTATAGATTGGCTTTCCTCCGAGTTTGAGCGGATCGTTATGATGTTTTCTATGTATGTATATTGAGGAGATTTGGATGTGATCCTCCACATGTGATCGAGTTTGAGCCATTACTGGTCGACGAGAATTATTTATGTTATGGTTTAGGTTCAGATTCTGGGATAGAATGGATATGGTGTAGATGAATAATATATTTTCATCGGCTATTATGCTTTCGAGGAATCTTCTAGTTAATGAAGTATTATGGGATCTCGAGAATGAGTCCAAGAGAATATCCTTATTTGTTGAGGATTAAGGTAATGATTGAGATGCATAAATCTTGAGGATAAAATTTTTATAAGGAGGGAAGAATATAACATTTTAAATTTCTATTTAAATTATTTTAATATTAATTATGATTTTAATTAATTTATATATATGATAAAAATTAAACATATATTGTAAATATTTTGGTAATATTTGAATCAATTGGGCTGGTACCCAAGGTGTGTTTGTGCTGATACTCGAGCGCTAATTAGATTATAAAAGAAAAAAAGAAAAAAAAATTAATGAGAAAATAATAATAATAATAATAATAATAGAAAAAGAGAAAAAAAGGGAGAAGTTGGTTAGCGGCAGAGCAGAAGCAAGTGATGGGTACAGTATAACCGGCCCAGGAAAAAACTGTTTAAACCGTTTCATCTTATCAAGATGATTATCACGGGTAGTTTTTGGCCGGTGGTTATTATAGAGAAAAATAACCACCTCCGCCTATATAAGGATCCTCATCCAAACAAAGGAGATGAGAGAATCCAAAAAATGATAAAAAGAGAAGAGAGGAAAAAATCCCTTCTGAGGACCAAAGAGGGAAAAGAGAAGAGAGGGGAGAAAAGAGGCCAGCTCTTGATCATCCTGGAGGCCTCCCATAGAGAGAAAGGAGTAAGGCTTGAGAGGAATAAAAGGGGAAGCTTTGCCGATCGGCTTTTTCTGAGCCAAGTGCTCCGTCCAGAATGTAATCCTCCATCCCAAAAAGTCAGCCCTCATCTCAGAATACTTATCCTCTCGCAAAAGGATTCTCTCTCTATTCTTGGAAGCATGACTTCCATCTATACTCAATCCACCACATATGCATCCTCTATTTATTTTTCTATATTTTTGGAAAGACATCTGACTTGAGCGTCGGAGGGTTTATGATGGGAGCAATTTCCGCCAACCTCTGACACATCTAGTTTTCAGTTGTGTTGTGCAAGATTTAGATTCAAGACTATGGAGACGAATTCACATCTGATCGACTAAAATGAAGATCTCATTTGCTGCCCCGAATCCGTAGGACAATCCAAATTTTTGGTACGCAACAGCAAGGAATGGAGAAAAGAAAGGAAAGAAAGAGAAAGAGGAGAAAGGGAGAGAAACGAGGGAGAGCAGGTTGCCCGCGGCAGAGAAAGATGGGGGGAGAGATGGAGAGAAGAAAAGGGAGGGTGAGCAGCTTCGGTGAGTGAAGGCTGAAGTAGAGGAGCATGGAAAGAGAGAGAGAGAGAGAGGGATAGGAGCCGTGCGCAGTAGGAGAGACAAGTGTGTACAATTTGGATATCTTGAAACATCCATTTGATCGATCTGTTTCATATAAAGTCGAGGGAAGTATTTATAATACCTATTTTTGACCTGATTTAGTATCTGATATATTTTAATTATTGTTTAGAGATTTTATTAACATGTATATTATTTTTATTCACATGATATGTTTATTCTGTACATGCATGTATGATTTACCGATTGATTTGGGAGTTTCTGGCTCAAACTTTATTAATCTGAACTTTAATTCACTTACAATCCTAAGTGGGAGAAATATAAGTTCAAAGAAAGGAACATATTAAAACTTATGACCTGAATGTATAAACTAAAAACTTCTTCTCATTGATACACTAGCCCACAAGGCATGTTGTTGTCAGATAAACGGACAAGTTGAAAGAAGAGAAATAGAGAAATGGGAGACCCATCCAACATGTAAAATTCAACGACCACCACCTTATCTCTCAAAACACACCATCTGGTTAGTTGTCTCTATCGTGCCATATTACAAGATGTAATTGAATAAGAGACGAAAGAAAAAAAGCCAACTAATCCCTCATGGGTATGTCCGATGACATTGGGAGAGAGCACTCAAAAGTAATCACCTAGACTCTAAATGTTGTGTAAAAGAGAGAAATAAAAATAAGTTTCCATATAAAAGAGGGTAATTAAGATGAACTTTGTAGATGTGTCCAAAAGGCTGCAAAGATGCTAAAAAAAAATACTCTCCTCATATTGGACAGGCATGATCTCCATTAGATGTTGAGATAAAAGGTTTGAGAGAATATCAAATAGAGCACTCTCAAGTATGAAGTTATGTGTTTTTATTACTAAAAGAATGAGGGAGTGTCCTCTATTTAAAGTCACTGCGAAACAAGGCATCTTAGGGAAAATAGTGCCAAACAAGCGGTTGAATAATCTTGACCAATAAGATAAGGAATTAAATCATAATTAACAAGATCAATCAACCATTGAGAATCTTTCAAAAAAAAGTATGTACAACTGGCTTAACAAACGTATCAACAGGCTTTCTATCTTAGCACACTCGAAGTTCGAATTCAATCTCTGAGAATGGAGGTCTAGTGTTAGGAACGGTCTAAATACAAGCAATCCAACTTGACAAAATACGAGACCCATAAATTATTAGCCTAAAGGTCGTTGTCATGACAACCAAGTTGGGCAACTTGATATGAAACCCGTTTTGGAATAGGTCTAAATATATGTTCTACCTATTGACCAAATGGCCGGACAGATAAAGACATTGAAGACCGGAACAATTAATAGTTTTGTTGAAAAATAAATATAGTATTGAATTTTAACGAACAATTATACAAAATCAATGAATAATTATCCATATTTAAGCAAGCAATAATGACAAAATAAATTATAAGTATTAACTATTGAACGGTTATAAAATCGATATAACATAAATAATATAATGCTCCAAATAGGCAGCCATGTCGATTCTAAAAACTAGTTAGTATTTGTTGCGTCCCGGGTTCGCGGTTGTTGTACGGATTAGGGGGCCTCCGGGTTCCCAGCCGGACTGAAGCGTGAGGATGAGGGTCCGGTCTCCGTATCTGTTAACCTAGACCTGCACAACACAATCAACAAACAAGAGGTCAGAGGTCCGGCGGGATTTCTCCCACCACGGCCACTTCGACGCTCAAGTCAGCAAGTTCCCGCAATAAACACAAATGATGCACACGTTAGGCGGTTCGCGGATGTGTGCTGATGATGCGTGAGTGATACGTGTTTGATACGTGTTTATCAGAGTGGTAAATACAGTGAGCAGGTAATGGAAGGCATGGCTTCCTTGACGCACCGCAGTGGGTGGCTAACTTCCCGTTGCCTGACTAGGCTTAGCAATCAAGATCTTGAAAGAAGCGGGCTCATTTGTGGCATCAAGACTTGAATTCTATTCTTTTCGATTGCTCTCTTTCTTTGATCTGGGAAAAGGAAGAAGAAGTAGAAGCCCCTTCCTCTGCGGAGTAAGTGAGCTCTTATAGGCTCCTCCCGAGGGGACTTTGGGCGCGAGAACTCTCGTTGCTAGGGTTCCTTGGCCGTTGGTCACTGTCGCTGACTGCCGGTCATGTCGGTTGTCGCTTTGCGGTGGCAGGCAGGCTCCTGAGCGCTGCCGGCCACGCTTGGTCTCCCTTCAAGTCGGGATTGGTTGGTTGCCTGCGGGCGGATGCTTGAGCCGCTGTCGCAGCGTGGCCGCTTCTCCATTGGCTTATTTCTTCTCTCTCCTGGCTATTTTCCGGTAGCTCATTAATGCGCTGCAAGACGCCCGTTGCCTTTCGTCAGCTGGTTTCTGAGATCCCGAAATAAAATAGGATTAAAACCGAAATAAAATATTGTTACTGAAAATCGGAGTGGCCTTGCGCCACTAGACGGCCGAACCACTTCATGGAAGTGCAAGAGGCCGAAGTGAATAATAAGAGAAATTTGACTGAATATGAAGAGTTGACCGGATTTGAAGATGATGACCGGTTGGCCGATTTGGACTAAAGGTGACCGGATTTTGAGTAAGGTTGACCAGAATTTGTAATGTTACCGGATTTTGAAAGATGTTGACCGGCCTTGAATAAAAGAAATGAAATGTTGGTCGGCTTGAGCAAAAATATTGACCGGACTTAAGAAAGTTGACCGGAATAAATTAATGGCAACTAAAGACAAAAGTCAACTTTATGGTTAGAACCCAACTAGCCCACAAGTAAATGGAGTAAGTGAATTACCCCGGTTACAACCTGAGAAAAAGTACTAAAGTAAGTAAACTAACCTACCTACTCCACCAAACCCCTCCACTTTATATAGTGGGCTCTAGTTGAAGGATGAGTGTGAGTTTCTGGCGAGAAGGAAGAATAAGGAGCAGAGGAGGAGTGAAAGCTTCAAGTCGGTCGGGGTGGGTTGTTGACAGCAAGGCAAGTTACTTCGGACGTTAAGTTTTAAAATTCATACTTTCATATTCAAAGTTCCAGTTTTAAGAAAGACTGTAATTTCTCTCTCCGATTTAAGTTACTTGTCGATTTACTGCTTAAGTGGTATACTGGTTTCTCATCTATTTTGTTTCTGTTTAACTGGGCTTTGCATGCTTACAATCGAAAACGACATTTGCTTGTAAACAAACTCGGCTTCTTGCATGTGAAAATCAAAATCGGCCCCTTGCATGTTGAAATCAAAATCGGCCCTTTGCATGAGAAAAATAAAACCGGCTCCTTTACATGTTGAAAATCGAGACCAGCCAAGAATAATCCAAACCGGCCTTAAGGTATGAAATCCAAACCGGCCATGTGTGCCTTAAATTTGAAACTGGCATGAAAGTTGAAACCGGCCTCTTGTAAGATGAAAAATCTAAACCGGCCTCTTCTGTGATGAAAATCAAAATCGACCTTCGCATGAAATCGAAATCGGCCTTTGCATGTTTAAAATCAAAATCGATTTTTGCTGGTTAAAATTAAAATCGGCCTTGCATGCTAAAAATTGAAATCGGCCTTTCCATGCTAAAAATTGAAATCAGCCCTTTGTATGTTAAAATTGAAATCGGCCCTTGCATGTTTAAAATCGAAATCGGCATTTGCTGGTTAAAATTGAAATCGGCCCTTGCATGTTTAAAATCGAAATCGGCCTTTGCATGTTAAAATCGAAATCAGCCTTTGCATGTTTAAAATCGAAATCGGCCTTTGCTGGTTAAAATTGAAATCAGCCCTTGCATGTTTAAAATTGAAATAGGCCTTTGCATGTTAAAATCAAAATCGGACCTTACATGTTTAAAATCGAAATCGGCCCCTTGAGACACAACAATTCCTGATTTCCCTTATGGCAGAACAACTCCAGATTTCCTTTGAGACACAGCAACTCCGAATTTCCTTTCAGACACAACAACTCTGGATTTCCTTTTAGACACAACAATTCCTGATTTCCCTTGAGACACAACAACTTCGGCCTTCCCCACAACAAGTTCGGCTTTTCCTTGATGAAAAACAAGTCCGGCTTTCCCTTGATGAAAATCAAGTCCGGCTTTCCTTTGATGAAAAATAAGATCGGCCTTTCCTTAATGTAAAAAGAGGTCCGGCCTCCACTCTTAGACAAAATCCAAATTGGCCCTCCCTTGAGTGATGAAACAAGTCCGGCCACCTTAAGAATCACAATCGGCTTTTGTGTGAGAAGAGAATCAAGACCGGCCCTCCCTTATGCATTGAATCAAGTCTGGCCCCTTTTGCAAAATGAAATCAAGTTCGGCCATGTGTGCCTTGTATTTAGAACCGGCCTCAAGGAGAAACCAAAATCGGCCTTAACATGAAATCACAACCGGCAAGCTTTATATTATGAAAATGAAATCGGCTCCCTTGATGTGAGAAGAGCTCCGGCTCTTCCTTGATGAAAATCTAAACCGGCCACTTCAAGGATGAAAAACTAAACCGAGAAAGCATGGAATCTAAATCGGCCTTCCTGTGTAAGAAAATGTAACCGGCCTTGTATGTTATTTTGAAACTAGTTTTAAGTATATGATTTTTGAATTAAGTTCAATGATTGAAATCGGTTTGAAGTTTATGAATTTTGAGCCGGCCTTAAGATATCTGTACAAAATTTCTGAAGGCTTAATGGTGATATTTTTGACTGATACTAAAAATAGCTTTCAGTAAGCGATAAGAAGAAGATGTTTCTGTTCTGCTATGGTATCTCTGTTTTGTTATTATGGACCCAAGACTGATATGCTGTCAGGTAAGGTTCTCCAGCATGCGCCTTAGAACGTTATGGTGGTAATCAAGGATAACTCTGTCCATAGAGTTATATATGGTACGCCCTTCCTCAGGGCGTTACGATCAGGAGGAAAGTTCTATTTCTGGCCTACCTTCGGGAGGCACATCGTACTGTTCCAAAGAGATGGGATTATCTATTCTGTTCTGTTCAGTATCCCCTTGGATTAGGGAAGGATCTCGTGAGGTGAAATCATGTGTTCTTGTTATTGCCGTTGATTGTGGGGAGATGTACACAATCTTTCCTCGATTATTCGTCCATTCGCTAGTAGGGTCCTTTACTGATAAAGATAAAATTTTTGTAAAATATGGAAGTAAAATCGACTTCTATTTTCTGAAATATGAGTACATTGAATTCTGATTTCCGAAGACCGTTTACATTTTCTAACAGATCTGCATATGTCTGTATCATGTTTCTATTATGAATCACTTCCTTATGGCATTTGTAACTTTATGTGCAATAGTATCTATTTTGTTGAGTTATGTTCCGCATACATGTTTTACTATATACCTGCATGTACCTTGTTGGGCCTCGGCTCACTGTTTTCTATTTTTCCCCCCTCCAGATGAGACTATAGAATTGTGCCTAACAAGAAGGAGTAACAAAAGCTCCGCCTAAGAGATTCTAAGGATTCCGAAGCATACCTTGAGAGTTATCACGGAAGAATCAGTGTATGTAATGATCTAATTAGAATAAATGTCTTTTTAAAATTGAAACCTTATGCCTATGTGCGCATGAATGAATTTTATGGGAATAAGTTTGAATGTTTCAACAGGTTATTAAATTGACTTTCGCCTCATGTTTTATTGATAATGCGTGTGGGTCCTAGATGGCATCTGTGATTTGTGTTATGAATGACGAAATCAAAAAAAAATTTGTTCCGTCACAAAATTGGGCTTGAACGGGGGGACGACGCACAGCGAGCGGGGTCCATTCTGATTTTTAAGGTCGAGCGGGTGGCGAGCGCACGGAGGACACGGAGGCTTTGGACGGACTCGAGCGACTGTAGGGCGAAAAGGACCGATACACTAGTACATAAGGTCACGAAATATGCCAATAAGAAATATGACTCTAACAAATTGTATTTCTGTTTAGTCCAATTTTGGGGTAGACTCTATTCATTTTTTTCTAGAACTTTAGGTTGTTAATTGGCCTTAGAGTTCTATCTTCTATAATGATGAAAAATTTTAAGGATAAAAAAATCATTCCGTCACAATTGGTATCCAAGGAAATAAGATGCCTTAGGAACAATCTGAATCGTATGCAAAAGTTTAGAAAATGATTATAACTAACTGAATAAATAGGTATAGGTACAGGATGAACTAAGTCTTAGGTATTCTAGTCTGTCTAAGTTGAAAATTAACTTGAACTAGGACTTAGTGATTAGGTTAATCGATACAGAATGTAGGCTAGGCCTCTAAACTAATCGATGTAGGTTTAAGGGTTTAGGTCAAATTATTCTATATTAAGGCGAGATGAAGTAGTTAGGATTAGTGAGAATGTCTAAGTTTTGGTTTTAAGGAGTTAATTTTAAAATGCATTGATCCTGACCTAATAATCTCATAATGTTTTGGTTATAGGAAGAAATATGACTTCTAGACAATGGCTTTCCTCGGGATGTTGGTCGACCCCGAAAATGAGGAGAAGAAATTAAATGGACATTAAGGATTTAAACTTAAATCAATGACGAACTAGTGTTAAATATGATAGTGTCTAGTTCAGGTCCAATTAGTCAGACTTGTTTAAGTGAATGTTTGATTGGCCCTGGATTAGAATTCTCAGGTTAGTATGTTATTAGTACAAAACTAAGAAAATATGTTAAAATTGATGGTCGAATATAATGAATAAGGTAGGATTAGTGACTTGAGGTTAAGGTATAAATCCTGAAAACTTTGAAGGTGTTAGTAGTGTTTGCAGTAATCTAATGTATAAAGGAGACAAGTTGATTTTATCTCATAAGAGATTGAAAGGGAAGTCCAGTTGGGGTTGTGAATAAATTAATCTTGATGGAGTATTAAGATGATCTGGATGGTAGATTGCCATACTAGAACTGATAATTTTGAAAGGAATAATCTAAATTGTAATTAAGCTCACTTATCAGATGAGTTGTAAGAGAAGTAATGGAACTAATATAGAGGTGATTGTAAGTTATGTAATGAGGTGTGTGCTAAGTATAGATGGTATATTAGGCCATTCCTGGAGAGTTATTAAACGAATGAGAAAATTTGAAGAAACTGTTAAAAAAAGATCTGCCAATCTGATTGACGAATAAAGTTACTATTGAGGTTGTGCCGAGACCAGAAATGATCTTGAGGATTTAAGTACAATTGATGAGGATATTTGGTGAACTTTGAAATCATCCGATGCTAATGATTTGATAATTTGGAGTCTCTAAAATTGAGATATCCGTAAGATAGGTGAAGGATCACAACGAACTAGTCCCGCTATCGGAACAAATACGGTTATGGAAGCCTGAAAGGAGAACCCTTGTGATTTTTGCTTGAGTTTGACAAATGGTAAGGCCCCTGGGTTTTAGTCAGATTATTATGATAATTAGAGTGGTCTGATTTGGGAAGAATAAAATTGCTTGACGGTGGAATATTAAATTACTAAATGTTAAGGTTTCGATGGTCATTGGAGACTGTGTTGAAATTTTGGAATGATTGTCGCAATTGTGTTCTAGTGCTAGTTAAATATCTGGAATTTGTGAATTTTGCTTTTATAATATTAATCTCTTTAAGATCTTTTTGGGGTTATGCAGATCCTTTTAAAAATTGAGATGGAGCTCAAGGATACTTGTGTAAATTGTATCGAGGGAATAAGATACCTAGTAATTCAGTTGAGAATTGGAGTAAGTGGCAAAGTTAATTGAGTTAAGAATAGGCATTCAGCCTAATAAGAAAATGGATTGCCCTTTTTTAAGTCAATAGATGATCGTTCAAGAATCTGGCTATGAAAGTTTTGAGGAGCATATGTATGACCAAGCTAATCTGTTTTAATGAGCGGTTTAAAAGAAACTGAATTTGGCATTAGTCTCTAAGGATTTGTGTGAAATTGAGAGAGTATTGACTAGACACTGTTGAGGAAGCCATAGACAGAGCCTCCAGATAGCAGGACTTGTCAATGATCAGGCAAGTTAGCATAGGTGATATGCTCATGGGAAAGATTGGGCTTCTGTTAGTCTGTATTAATAGGTAATCACCCACGAGTAAAGTGGGGTAGGCGTCTGTGGGGTGGAATTGTTCCACCTGCAATTAAAATTTTGTGACAAGATCTTTGAGGACTTAGGAATGATCGCGTGAAAAAAAAAATTAAATTAAAGTTTTACGAAATTAAAAGTTAGAAGTTGGGGATAGGTGGATCTCAATATATTCGATGAAGGTGAATATTAAGATCAATAGTTGATGTTAGAAGTCTCCATTCGGGAGTATGTAGAATCGCCTTGGAGATAATTCTGATCTGATAATTTTAGAAATTGTGAAGATGAACCTTGATAATTGTTAAGAAAACTCTATGATTATGTTTTCTTGTATTGCTTGTGGATTGATACTCTTTGGATAAGTAGGAGAGGAATTCCTAGTTAGAGATACTTTTTCACTGATTGAAATCAGTAATTGGAAATCTCTGCTTAAGAATTGCGGATATTATTCTTGGTGAGAGCTTGTCTGATAAATTAAAGGTCAGAATGGTTATATTATGACTGAAGTTTATCTTGGAATTTTTTAAGCGGATAGACATATCTAAGGATTATATAGATGAATTTTGGTATCTTGAAGGGGGAACAAACATAAATATTGATTGTAAATGTTAAGGGTTTATAGCTTTGGTACTGGTAGTGAATTTATGGGTAAGTTCACTTAATTGGGGTGATAGGATATTACAACCCTAAGTTAGGAAACAAAATCGTGTCTAAAGTGTGGAAATCATAAAATTAAAAAAAAAAGCTATGTGGTCTTGTTTTAAAAACGATCAAATGGTTCATCCATGGTGATTTCAAATGATGTGTTTGGGTTGAATCAATTGACTCACTAATATACCGACGAGGTTTTAAAGTTGTTAAGTGTATAGATATTGAATTGGGAAATGAATCTGAAGACACATTGAACTCGTGGTAACCGTATAAATTGTAATTTCTGATCTTGCTACGATTTGAGGGTTCATGGGAGTTGTTTCCCTCGAAATATGGACTTTGAGGTTTTGAGGTTGTTAAGTGTTAGGGTCTCGAGGTCTTAAGCAACGGTCTGATGAATCCATGGAAGCTGTTATAATTAGGACTTCTTATTCTATTGTGAATTGAGGATCTGTAAGAAATATTTCCGTGGTATGGATATCTTAGAACCGATTTTAATCAAGGCTATCACATAAATTGGATGTTCGGAAGGGAATGTCTGTCTTAAGGAAACATCGGCTTGAGGACATACTAATGAAATAAAAAAGATGTAAAGTATCCTCCTTTTGAAGTCTAATTGTACTTTGAATTTCATGTTGGGATTTTAGCTGAGCTCGGTAAAAGAACTGAAATGCTCGGTTGTGATAGTGACGGTAAGTTGTAATCGAACAGCTTAAAGCTAACTAATTGATCTGAGCGCGCAGCGGAATAGTGATGAACCTGTACATATAATAAGGTTTAAGTTAGTGTTCAGAGGACATACTCAATTTTAAGGTGTAGTATGAGATGAAATGAAGCATTTTGCTTGTCTAGGGTTCGGAACTAAATTAGAAAAGTGCCTAGTAAAATAGGTTTGCCTTCGAACTTAGTGAATTTGGATCTGGAAAGGGCACGTAAAATAATGAGGATCAAGACAATTCAGATGTTTAAGGTTTTCTAGGGCCATCCTGATTTAGAAAATAATTGCAGACATTAAGAATGTTCGTTGATTCTGAAGATTCAAGGATCGTGAAATTTTGATGACGAAATTTCTGTAAGTGGGAGAGAATGTAACATCCCCAAATATTTTTATCCGATTAAATTTGGATTATTTATTATTTTTGGTAATTCGGGTACGATAAAAATTAATTAAATGTTATGAAATTTTAGTGAATAATTGGATCTGATAGCCCGGCGTTCGAAGTACGCCCGTTCGGTCGTCCGAATATCGATTTGGATTTTTGTGATTTAAAAAATATAGTTGTATATAATAATAATAATAATAATAATAATAATAATAATAATAACAAGATAACGTGGAATTGAGAAGCAGTAGGAAAAGCAAGGGGAAAGGGGAGCTGGAAGCCACGCCCCTCCTCATGTGATCCCTCTCTTTCTTTTTAATTTGGGGAAATTCGGGTGGTTTGGGGAGAAAGGGGAGCTGGAACCCGACAGAGGCAAAAGTGAAGAGAGGAAAGAGCATAAACATGAGGGTTTTGCGGGGGGAAGAAATGGAAAAATTCACCCTTTTTGATCCGATTAGGGTAAAAATAACCGTAGATCGAGCTCAGGTAAGTGTACTCCAAACGTTATCTTTTCTTTTTACAACTTTTCAGTATCTGCAAAATTATATTTTTACTCTAAAATTATATTTATTCAAGTTCTGTATAAATAAAATATGTTTCTCCTGATTAATCCAACAGATATCATGTTTGCCTATTTTTATTGCAACATATAACTTCAATTTTGTATATATAAATATATTTGGTGTGAGTGTGAATCTTCCCAGAGCTGCTGCCGTGCGCTTGTGTGAGTATGTGTGTGTATGGAAATATGTATTTAATTATACATATATATTTATTTATATTTATTTATTTATATGTATGTATATGTGTATATGAATATACATGTATTTTGGCATCTGTTATATGTTCGAAAGTTTCGTTAAAATCCTAGGAACGAAAAATTAGGGATTGGTATTTAAAATCCATGAATTTTAACACGTAAATATCAATTTGTAAAGAGATAATGCCCTTGTTGCGATTTGCATCTGAAAAATTCACAAGAAACTGTACTGTTAAATTATTGTAGACTTCTGAAGCAAAACTGAAGGGTTAACTGTGATGTTTCTGATTTATTTCTGAAACCTGAACCGTTACAAGTTAAAAAAAATTTCTGATACTGTTAATTATGACTCGAGATTGATATACAGTCATATTAGGTTATCTGATATGCCTTAAAACGTTATGGT
This sequence comes from Nepenthes alata, assembly GCA_028571085.2. Taxonomy (NCBI): domain Eukaryota; kingdom Viridiplantae; phylum Streptophyta; class Magnoliopsida; order Caryophyllales; family Nepenthaceae; genus Nepenthes; species Nepenthes alata. Next base: position 2,978 of record JAOVVI020003126.1, on the reverse strand, counting down.
GGTAATCGAGGATAACTCCGTCCATGGAGTTATACGTGGTCCGTCCTTCCTCAGGTGTTAACCTAGAGGGTAGTTATTGTTTCTGGCCAACAACCCCTGTCCTGAATTCCACAAGAGGGGATAGATCCTGCGAGAAGGGATCTCCTGTTTCTGTCTTAGATTATGTGGAGTGGATATAATATATCCTCGATTATTCATCCCCTCTGTTAGTAGGGTCTACTGGTAGGGTCCTTTATTGATAGAAAACAATTTTCTATAATCTATAGAATTGAGACCGATTTCTACTTTTTGAAGCATGTTTACCGATTTTTAATTTTTGAAACATGATTTTATTTGGATTGTGTTTCTCGTGATTTACATATATGTTTCTGTTCCCTGACAGCTCTATAATCTTCTACATTTATATTCTGCTATAATTTTTTGTAAATCATTACTTTATAGTATTTATGCTTTAACTTGTAACTGTATCCATTTTATTACATTATGTTCTTTATAAAAGTTTTACCGCATGCCTACATGTACCTTGCTAGGTTTTGGCTCACTGTTTTACTATTTTTCTCCCCAGATAAGACTATAGGGCTTGTACCGAACGAAGAGGAGTGATCAAAAGCTTAGTCTGAAGACTTTTGGAGACCTGAAGAGTTTTGGGAGACTTTGAAAAGAAACAGTTGGATGTAAAGACCTGATTTTTTATATATTATTCTCTTATATATGAATGTTGTATATATATGAATTTAGTATATAAAATGCATGTGATATATGTGATGAAACAGGAAATTATGTTTCCGTAGGTTTATAGTTTTGCTTATGCTATATGTTTTTTTGGTTTCTATACAGATCCTAAATGGTATCTCAATCTTGAACTATTAGTATAGTAGATAGGAAATGTGAAATGTAAGCTATGGAGAATTTTACGGCACTTGTGATCCTGTGTCTAAAATGAGAAATTTCTGTTAAAGGATAGGATGATGTATTCTGTATGTTTGCAAGTTATGAACAGGAATTGTATTTTTATTTAGCCCAATTTAAGGGAAGATTTTGTCTATTTTTTTTTCTAAAAATTTAGGTTGTTAATTGAGTTTAGAGTTCTATTTTCTATAATGACAAAAAATTTCAATGACAAAAAAAAATCGTTCCGTCACACCTCTCTTATTGCTCTGATGAAAAATGGTCAAAAGAAACTGATCGTGTGCTTAAATATGCGACTAGTGCTCGAGCGCCAGTTCGGCGAGCTTCGGGCGCAGAAACACTAGAATAGGTGCTCAAGCGCACCGCCAGTGTGCATCAAGTGGGCCTACACTGGAATTTGTGCCTCCTAGGCATGCCTCAGGTGAGCGGCAGGCACACCCTCACTGGATTTATTGCCTCGACACTGCTCAAGCAAACAGCGGGCGAGCTTACCCCTTCTTCCTATTTCGCTTTTTGAACTTAATTTTTCACATACATTAGGTCTAATTTTAGTTATATTAACTTAATTATCCATAATTATCATATTTTAAAAATCGATACCTTACAATCGGAGCCATGCAACATATGTAAGTAAACAATACTTGGTAGTTTCATTCGTTAATTCCTTTTATAAAGTACAAATTTTCAACAATGGACATATAAATCAAATTGGAAATAATAAATACATGAAGCAGTGACCCAATAGCATTTTGTGACGGACCAGATTATTTTTCTTAAATAACCTCCGTCAATGATAAAATAAACTAGAATTCCTAATTAAAAATTATTACATTATGTAGAAAATTAGGCAGAGTTTCGTTTGTAAATCGAGCATACGCCAAAAATACAAACACCTGTAAAACAACTCTGCACAATAATTTAAAATCATCCACAACACTACAAGTCTTATTGTTAAATACTCTACACAGAATCTAATTGCTGTATCAGCCGAGACGGCGCCGACATCATAACTCCAGTATAATGCTGGTGGGGAAGGATGCCAACTAAGAACCTCGATCATAGCCACAATAAAAAGAACCTGCATAAGCATAAAAGAAACCACAATATACATCGAAACTAAATCATCATTCACCCATGCTAAACATCATATATCATCACCATACATGTTCTACACAGTTTACAAAATATGGCCAAAACTTCTGTTTCATATACAAAAACAGCTAAGTCCTGTGCCCCGCATGTAATACCAGCTATCGATCACACCTCTATGATCTACTCTAACTCGTTGGGCATCAGTGTGTTCTTATCTGAAAGACACATATATAGCAAGGGTGAGCGTACAGCCCAACAAATAAAATCATACACCACTAACTACAGCAATATACATGAAAGACAGTAACTGGGTCGGGGAAATCATATAAGTTGGATAATAAAGCATGTGAGGAGAGGAAGCATCGGGAATCATTTAGTTCACAAGTTTGTTATGATTATGTTCATTCACTTTCATTACTTTCATAAATGTTTGCGGACTCGGACTAGTAGGTCGTACTAACCAATGATGTGAGATGACGAGGAAAGGAATGTGTCTGCCACACAATCTAAGGTCGGCTATATTTTATGTCTGCAGCACTCGACCATCGACTACATTTTAGGCCTGCAGCATTCGACCATCGGCTATATTTTAGTTCTGCAGCACTCGACCATCGGCTACGTTTTAGGCATGCAGTACTCGACCATCTCAATTGCCCCATATCTCCCAGGGATAAGGGCAATCCTCGTTCTTTCACAGCAGCATCCTAAAGCGTACCCTACACACCACCCACCCCCAAGAGCAGCCAGAATATTCCTTGGGTTCCCACCGTGATGTACACGGTAAGCTAAAGGATACTAGCCCTATGATTCGTGGTCCTAGTTTCAAGATTAGTCTTAATCCTTGAAGGGAAATCCACCATTGCCATTCATATTCTCAAATTGGGAAATCACATTCCCATCACATGTCTCCAACCGGGAGACCAAATCCATCACTTCACATTTTGTCGATTCCCTTCCATTTACTTATTCGGTTCCTT
>JAOVVI020003125.1:0-19660 GCA_028571085.2 Nepenthes alata | reverse complement strand
CATATTCAGGTGTGTTTTTTTTATTTTATTTTGGGTAACATATTTTACTTATCTTTAATAGTATTTAGTTTTATCTATGTATGTCATTTTATTTCTGATAATGAAAAAAAATCACACAAAAACACAAACCCTTCCTTTTACATCTTATTACCTTTATATAGTGTTGCACTTGATTCTTGCTTTATCATTTTAATAGATTAACAATACTAGTTTGCGTGATCTGAAACATACAAAATCTCATAAAAAGAAATTTGATTGACTTGGATTGTCTCAATTGCTTGTTGATCTCAACTCCATTAGTTGTATTGGTGTTATATGCACTTGCGAAGTAGTCGAATTATTTCTCACAATACCGCCGACCTAATCATCGACTCTAACTAATTTGAAACTCTGAGTCAACAATTAACCCAATTAGCTTCTCACTAACAACAATTGCAATATCACATGATGGCCATTCAAACTGATCTGGCTGTGACTCGTCAAACCAAATTGGATCTTACAAATCGAGTTGCCACTTTGAAAATAGGGCCGCACTCATCAGATGCTGACAACTCTAACGTGTTCCATAATAAGGCTCACTGACGCAGACAAGGTAGTCAAGCCTCTCGTGGAAGCAATTACAGACCTGGACACTATGATTAAGAGTAGGACCCTAATGACCATCTCTTTAAAAATAACAAATTGGATGCCCCTACTTTTGATGGCTGCTTAGACCCTCGAGTTTTCACTTAGTGGTTTGGGATATGGATCGTTTTTTTGAATGATATGGCGTGCCAGAAGACAGGAGAGTTCAATATGCCAACCTTAAGTTGACCGGAAATACTCAATTATATTGGAAAAGTGTTTAGGGCTTCCTTATTAGACGTCAGGCCGTCCCTATTCAGAGTTGGGTTGAAATGAAACGACGCCTTCAAGAGAAGTATTTACCCTACTCCTACAGTAACAACTTACTCGACTAGTGGAATGCCCTTCGACAAGGTAATCAGTCCGTAATTGAGAATGTGACTCAATTCAATGATTTTCGAATGAAATGTCACATCATTGAAGACGAGACCATGACGTTAAGTAGGTTCTGACAAGGACTACATGAGGACCTTAGGAGAGAACTTGTCCTCCGTGGAATTGTCACATTGGACCATACATATAATTTGGTCCGAGACTTGGAATTAATTACTAGGACATTGTATTGTCAATCAACATATCACATTCCTACTGCAACCTCTAAGTCTGTCCTTGGACCCCCTCCATCCACCATTTCTCCTGCAAGGGAAGTTCAAGGAAAGAGTGTTGAAACTCCAAACAGAAATTATCAATTACAGTACTTCAATTGTAAAGGTTTTGGACATATTTCTTCCACATGTCTAAGTACAGTCTTATTGATTGACAGACAAGATGAAATAAACGAGGAACCCCTTGAAGAACAAATATATGAACCCAAGTTAGAGAAATTTGATAACTTAGATGGCAATAATATTGACACATTTGTGGGATGCCTCAAGACTAACTCCTCTGGCCTAAACTCTCAATCATCCGTCCCTGATAAGCTATTTTTAAGCATTATATGTTGCACCTTGACGCAATCAAAAGCAGATGACGATTGACGTCGTCACGCTATCTTTCACACTTACATTAAAGTGAATGTGAAGGCTTGCAAGATTATCGTGGATAGCGGTAGTTATATCAATGCGGTCTTTGCTAACACTATCTCTCGTTTGGGGTTAAAGGCGGTCCCACACCCTAGTCCATATAGCGTCTCTTGGATTGATAAATCTTCTATATTCATTAAAGAACGTTGTCTTGTACCCATTCAATTTTTAGGGTACAAAGATCATATTTGGTATGACGTTATACCAATGGATATGGGTCATGTCATTCTCGGGCGCCCTTAGTTATATGACTTGGATGTCACAATCAAAGGTCGTTCTAATTTCTATTCTTTTGTTCACAAAGGCAAGAAAATTCACATCCATCATTTACCCCCCAAACTGATGACTCTCAATGGAACAAAGGTTGTTATATCTCAAAATGATTACATATCATTAGTCTCACAGCATATGATCGTGTAGCCATTATCGAGCCTATTGTGTTTACTGATATTGTTCTTGGAGCCTTTCCAAAATCATTAGGCCTTATCCTAATATCCCAACATGTTCGTACATTCACGATGACCAAAATATTTGCACCACATCTTCATGACTTACATATCAAAATCATTACATATTTGGAAACAATTCATATCTCATGTCAATTTCACAATTATGTGCATAAAATCCATGTTGCCTTTTATATTGGAGGTTCTATTATGGTTTGGACCATACCACAGCGGCATCTATATGAGCCCGTTTCTATATTGCATACTTCTAGTGTTAGTTTATTTAAGATTTTATAGCGGTTCGGGTTAACTGCATATGGTATTGATTTTTTATCTCCTTTTGATACTACTTTCTATATTGATAATTTTATCGGTTTTAACCCATCCGTTGATCCCTTTGACATATCCCCCGACGTACCACATATTGCATATCCACCTATTTCTAAACACCTCTCCACCCTCTCGGCACACAATGATAAAATTGATACTATTTTAGATGAGCAGCTTATGTCTCCCAGGGATAAAGCAGTTCAACGCTTCCTTGTTGAATGGATTGGCCGGACAGAGCCTGAGATTGCTTGGATTGCTCGCGAGACACGCCACCAGTTTGACCCCAGTATGTTGCAATTCTATCAGAGTCCGCAAAATTGCACATCTCTAGGCCCAAGTCTTGTTCCTTCAGGCGACATTGCTGGCTCAGTTCGATTTCGGCTCCACTTCCACGTGTCTATCAACATTGACGGCCGCTTGCACCGCTGCTTGGTTTACGATTAGGAAGTTCACTATAGAATTTTTAACTCAACGGGGTCGGATTCCAGCAACCCGGAGAGAATTGATGCGGACATTCGAGACGAAGATTTGCTTTGATTTGCCGTCTAAATTAGATTTGATTTTATTTTCATAACAATTTTGATTATTAATTAGATTAGATTTGATTTTTTTATTTAGTAGAGATTTAATTTTATTTCTTTTTTATTTTATTTCCCAATTAGGAGTTATTTGGTGGTGATTTTATTTTCAATTTTTTTAGGCATCGGGTTTTCTATATAAGAACCCATACTTCTATTATTTAAGGACATTAATAAATATTTTGAGACATTGAATGCGATCAAGCGTTTGTGACCTCCTTTCCCTTCTCCCCCTTGGTTTCTTCTCTTTCTTATCTCTACCCTCTAATCTTTCTTTCTTGTCTCTACCCCTCTCCTACTCTTCCCCTTTCCCTACATCACAATGTCTTTGTATGAGTCCTGTAACCGATTTGTTGATAAAGATACCAACCTTTTGCTTGCAATGTTGTATAATGAAGTTGCTGATTTTGGAGGTGCTGCTTTGGTCCAGAAAGCTGCTCCTATTGAAATGATATCGGTGCTGTATTCTGTTGTAGGACTGGAATTGCTGATTTTTATCTCTTCTGCAATCAGATTGTGTACTGTTGTCTCATTGAAGACTTGCATTCATATGCTTGTCAATTGTTGTGTAATGCTTCTATTGTGGTCTTTACAGGCGTTCTTGAATATACTCTGGAATTATCACTGGTTGAAGTTGTGATTGATGCTGTTGTTCACTTGTTTTGCCTTTTATTGAGTGTCTCTGATGTTGCATCTGTTTGTGCCTTTGTGCTGTCATGAAGTGTCCTAGTGTTGTGTTCTTATCCTCCAATGTTGAAGATGACCCTTGGGGAGTTGGCTTTTGCTGTACAGTATTTGCTGGAGGTTGATCAGTGAAGGGGGACCCTGATCTGATTGCAGCCATTGTTTGATTTCCCTTATGAATGCATCCATTTTGTGCTCCATCCTCTTGAATTTGTCCTCCATTTGTTGGTTAGTAGCACAATTTTCATACTAAAGTTGCATCTGAAATTGCTTGAATTGATCTGCTATGAAATTTTCTGTTGAAGCCATTGATGATGAATCCATCAAGAGACCAGAAGTTGCTGGATTCGATGGTGCAAGGGCTGATTACTGCTGTGATAATAGCAAGACCCAGAAAAGATTGCTAAATTTGCTGAATTCAGATGTCGCTACCAAAGAATGGCCTTACAGAAGTTGTGCAGTCTGATACTAATAATCCCTCTGTAAGAATTCAAGAAAACCACTCATCCAAGAAATAGATACAGATCAAGACAACCAATAATTTGCAGAATCATGTTGTGCAAAGGAGAATTCAAGAGCTGGTGCTTGACCAGAATGAGAGTAATCCGAAAGGAGCAATTGAGCACTGCCAAATGATGTTGATGCTTTGAGTCAGAATCTCCATCTGGGAGAATTCAAGATTTATGAACAACTGAATAAGCGATTTCATAGAGCAGTTTATATGGTTTGCAGTTGAGATACGGAGTCTTGCAGAATCAAGTTGTTTGCAAGTCTAAACATCAGGTTAAAGAACCAAGAATGCATATGCTGAGTTCTGTTACTTCATGGTGATCGGAATCTTCCTTTTAGTTGAATATGCAACTTTAGCACTTCTGCAGAATTGTTGCAGAATGAGCAAGGGTGCACATTCTTCACTTCAATTTTGCAAGAATTCCCCGGCTGCTGCAAAAGATTTGCAAACTTCACTTTTGTAAGAAAGGCTTCGATAATCCAGTGTTGCCAACTTGAAGAATTCAGCAACTTCAAGAATTGTGAGAATCAATCAAGAATTCTAGAAGTAACATCAAGAATTTAATCAAGAACGTCAAGAAACAGAAGGGTAAACAAGAATTCTGAATTCCAATCAAGAATTTCAATCAAGAACATTGAGAATTTTGTTGTGGAGTAGCTGAATAACGATTAGAACTGTTGTCAAAGTTGCTGAAATTTGCTGCGTGAACCAAGATCAGATTTGGATAATTTGATCTCCAAGACCATCAAGAACTGCACGAACCTGATCAAGGAGTTTCAGATTTAATTAAGATCTCACAAAAACAAGACTGAAAGTAGAACCCTAAGCTGAATCTGAATCTCAAGAATCTGAAATGCAGCGTTGCAAAAATTCAAGAACCGATCTATGTGTTGTATGGAAAAAAAATTTTGGTGGAATTTTGTGATCAAATCTCCCATGCATCATGATGTCGCTTTTACACCGATTGTTATGTAATAGCCTAAATTAGACTAGAACATAGGAAGAATTAATTGAGGAGAGAAGGAAGAGAGGGGGGCGGGGTAGATAGAGAAACAAAAGTAAAAGATGGAGGAGAAATTCAAGGGGGATTCTAATATCACAAAGAGACTAGAAACTTATACTATCAAACTTTATTCATGCTTGACTGATTACCAGGGAAATAAGGGCATTTATAGGTTATCACCCTCCTTAGCTTTTTTTTACCACAGTAACCTTTAAGGATAAGACTTATCTCCTTAATAGGCTATTCCTCACTAGTGTTAACTAGCCTATGAGGTGCTATTATGCTTTACATGACAAGCAGATAGCTGTAACTGTATGTTTGGTTGATGAAAATGCAAGGAAAAGGAGCAAGGGCTAGGTAGAAAAAAATGTTAAATGCAAGTAGACTAGTTCACTGGTTAGTCAAATATTCAAATCGTGACTTAACATTCTCTTCCACATTCATTCATATTTTTTCATTTTTATTCCTGTAGTAGGATATGAAAACGATAGGATATTGGAAGTTCATTTCAAATCTTATGTTAAAATTCGTACCTTCCAGGTGGACATAATGCCACTGTAATTCCCATTCTTTGGATTCCCGTATGCCACCTAGGTAATTCAATCTGTGTCAATTGTTAATCATATATGGGAAAAGAAGCTTGACTTGATTATAATTTGTAGAAAAATGTTATTCCCTTAATATTTACATGCTAAAGTTAGATAAGAATAAGACTAATTGTGTGCATGTAGTCTTTTCGTATTCAAATTTCATCATTCCATGGACTTGTGTTCTTTGATATAGGGTTGAAGAGTTGGCTTTTGAAGGACTGAAGAAATGCTACTTTCTTGATTTTATTGGTCCCAAAGGTTTTGCTTTGGAGCTTTCAAGGAGAAATGCCTGCGAGTAAGATCATATGATATTCTTTGTTAACTAACTCTGTTTTCAAAATTCTGTCTACTCGCGATTTGAGTTGATTATGTTATGGTTTTCCTATTTAAACCAGGGTCATTTGCTTTGATCATAGAAAATCAGTGCTCAGTGCAATGCCTTCTGCTGAAGACAGGTCTGGGAAGCTGACATTCCATGTTGATCTAGAGAAGAGTAGCTCCAAAGCTGCATATGAATACTTTTCGAATGAACTTGAACGCATGATATTATCAATGGATGAAAATGTGAGCAATCAGTTAAGTTGGCTTTTGACGCATATGGCTTAAATTTGGATGGTAACTTTGAAAAGAATTATCTGTTGTTCGCAGGGTGTGGGCACTAGTGGTCTATTAAATCCTGAGGATCTAGATTGTGTTGGATCAGTCTTGAAGTACATTGAAGATGGAGATCTCCGCCAATGGAGATTGCCAGACATTCGGGCATTCAATATTGGAATGAATGAATGGCGGTCAAAAATAAATTGCATTGCTAATCCCCACATGTTTGAGCAGGTTTAGTTGGAAGATTCTTTCTGTTTAGCAACATCATTTGATATAAGCTATATTTAATTAGGGAAAAAACCCACAAAGGAAAAGAAATGTAGCATCTTTTGTGTGATCTCCTTACAGTTGTGAATTTAGCTTAAGGCTGTTGGCATAGCTCGTGGTGAAACCTTTTTGTAGCTGCTGCATTTCCCTTCATAAGATTGATTTACGATAATGATTTTAATTTTCTTCAAAATCTTGTTTAAGGAATGATGTAGCTGCTTCATGAATTAATAACTTCAGCATGCTTAGGAATATAAGCATCTTTGGATATTTAGAGCACTCTGTGGTCTCAATTGTTAGCATACATGTTCGTTATGAGAAAGTCCAAGGTCAACTTTCCTTGGACGTGTATGTGTTTCCATATCACACCCAAAAATAACATTAGGAAAGGAAATTCTATAACATGGCATAGATGTTCAGCAATGTAGATTAAGTCAATTCTTCAAGTTTACATTGAGTGCCTCTTTTACTATGTACTTTTTAGACTTTGCATGAAATTACAACGTAGTGAATCAGTTTGTGTCTAAAATGGAATTGAAGTTTGTGCCTCAACAATTACTAGTTACACATTTGGAGGCGTATTTGCCTATGGATTCTCACATCATCTGATAGGTGGGCCAAGCAGATAAACAGTTAAGCAAATTCCAAAGTCACTGGATATCCTCCTGTATGTTTCTTGAATTACACTGGATGTTTCTTTAAAAGATTCTATTACTAGACCGGGTATGTCACAAGTGGAATATCTATGTTTGATCTTCTACTACTAGAATTTGAGTAATATTGCAAAAAAATAAATAGAATTTAATTTTCAACTCAGCCATGTGCATTGTGAGGTATGAGAATGAGCCTCACTTTTAATTGACTTGCACCTAGTAGGTCTTCATGGTATGAGCAATTAAGAGGATTGATGAGTGATTTCTCGCTGCAATTTCTGTTTTCTGATTTCTTGCTGCGATACTACAGTTAAAGGTCTGAGGAATTAGTGATTTTATCTTACTTTGTTCTGGCTCCTTTTTAATCAAAATCAAGCTCTGGATAAAGAGTCAGTTTAGCCTATTAATGAACTTGCTATGTTGAATGTATTGGTGCTTTGTTTGGTGTAGATGTTTCTTTATTGTGTGGTTGTCCTCTGGTTTTTACTGCTTGGTATGATCAATTCTGCGACAGTGACTGGTGTAGGTTGCTTGGCATGCCCTCTTGTAAGCTTCATTGTTTTTTCTGCATACATAGGCTGCAGAATTTGTACTTATGGGTGCTTCACAATATTCTTGTTGAGGTGTGGCAAATGCCTAAAAATGACCATCAGACTTGTTGCTTAACTTAATTTTTCATTTCTAGTACCATTAGCCCTTTACATTTCCCCTTATTTCCTTTTGTTCCTTCGTGTCCTGTGACTCCAAAGTCATTGGAGTTTGGAATCTTTTATTTAGTTTACCTCATAAAACTGTTCTTGCCTGCAGCTACTCAGAATAAGTTCAGAGGAACTAATAGACCGGGGAAATTCTTGTATTTCATGACTTTGGAATCTTTTATTTAGTTGAATTGAGCTCGTAAACTGTTCTTGCCTGCAGCTACTTAAAATAAGTTCAGAGGAACTTATAGGCCGTGGAAATTCTTGTATTTCATCTCATCAAGATGCTGCCCGAAATGTGCTGCTTAAGGTTTTTAAACTTCGGTTGGGCAGAGGATTGTACGGGGAGTGCCTGGTAAGCCTTTGGATGGGCTAAATGTCTTAGTCTCACTTAATTTGTACATTTGATTGTTTTGGACTGTGCCATATCCTTATTAGAGAGCTCGCTCTCCAAGGTGTGGTCCTGTTATTGTCTTACTGAAAGAACATTATAATCTTCTGTTCTTGTGGATACTTTATTAGGTAATTACTTTATTACGAGGTGGTTTTTTTCTTCATTTCTCAGGGAACAAGAGTTGATGGAAATTCTGATTTAAGTAATGAAATTGGCAAAGAACTTAGTTTAAGAAGTACTGCAGCTGGTTTAAGGTATCTTCACCTTTGTAAGAGTCTTCTCCAAGTTGGCATGCTAGATGTAATTTGGTATTTTCTAGCTAAAAGATTCTAAAGCAGGGCATACAGATATCCATCCATTCCAGCTACCTAATTGTTGGACAACTTATTCATGAAAATGAACAAGAGATTAAATTAACGATCTTTTTCTTACTTAACCACCCATATTTTTCCCAGGTTTTTCAAAACCACCACTCTTTTGTGCTTTTCGTTAAACCACTCAGGCCAATCTTATGCGGGGGTCTATTCCATGGAAAATATTAATGGAAATAGGGTGCAGGTGTGAATTATTAAAGGAATTAGTTAAGACAAATGATAGTGGTAATTATGTGGAAAACTTGAAAAATATAAGTGGTTAACTGGGAAAACTGTTAATTGTTTGTTACAATTCTAGTGGTTTTTTTTTTTTCAATCAAATAACCATTCCGTTAGATCAAAGGATGGGTTCTTGATTGTGTGGGCTGCTTGATGTAACTAGCTCCAGTGTTTTATTTCTGAACATGGATCTAAATCTCATATTCACATGTATATATGAGCCTTTGGATCCACAGCCCCACCCTGGCTACATATATATATAGTTGTACAAACTGTTACGAGTGGTCTGGAGGTGGGACTACATGGACCAGTTGTGGTACAGAACCCCACTTGGTGAGACACGGACTGGCTATCAGATATGATGTCAACAATGTTGAATTGCAGTCTGTAGAACCACTAGAGGATAATGATTCTGTTCCCAATCAGCCTCATATTTTGTGTATCCCTTTTTTGTAATCATGTATTCCATGTGCTTTTTATTCAATCTGTACATGGAGAGGGTTCTAGGATGTTGTCTTTTAAGCTGTGAGGTACTTATTGTCTACTAATCTCAAAGCAGTTACAGATCAACTTATTGGAACATTCAGTTCTGTTTGCCGGAGCATGTATGTGTAGTTTGCATTTTCTGGGACAGGGAAGAATATAATTTCTCTCCTTTTGTTCTTGATAAAGATCGAGGTTTAGTTCCAGAAGCTGTTAAAGCTCCATAACATGTCTCCTTGATTGCAGTTATGTGCTGCATTTTCTTCAGCATGGACAGTGGTAACCTGAAACTAATGTGCATGGACATGTTTGTCTCTGGACCATCTGCTAAAATCACTGAATTCCTGCAAATAATTATCACGTGAAACTTTGTACAATGACCAATTCATATTTCTAATTTGTTCTGGAGTTGGCTGAGGGATCATCTAATTTATTGTCATTTGTATGGTAGTTCTGTGTATAACTCTATACGGAAATGGTCCTTGATTACTGCAGTCAAGGTCTTCTTTCCCACTTGAGCTTCTTGGATGCCATAATCTTCTCTTTGGATCTTAAAAATTTATAATTATCATGTTCATCCAGTTTACATATTTTGATTTTCCAGGCCAATAGGAGCTGTTATTTACATGCAAAGAAATAATCTTAAAATGTGCTTGAGGAGTACAGATTGTGCTACAGACACCTCTGAAGTTGCTAAGGTATCACCTGATATATTACGTTTCTCCTTTTCTTCTCTTTAATAAGGTACAGAAGACTATAATAGGAGTACCCTTGTATCAAAATTCCTGTAGGCATATGGTGGTGGGGGTTCCAAAAGTTCTAGCTCCTTTATTATAAGGATGGATGAGTATAACCAGTGGCTTTCGGTCAACTCTGCAGCTTGATTGTAGGTATATAATCTAATAAACATATTAGCATTTGCTGAATATCATTGCAATTTTTTTTTCTGGTTAGGTCTTAGTTCCAGTGTTAGGTTGAGTCCTAGAAACCAAGTTGTTCTAGATTTGATTCCCCCCTCTCCCATACTTTGTACAGAATTGCCCGAAAATATTGAACAGTTTCAAGCACCACAATTTCAGATATTTTTGTTTTTTCACTTTGATGTTGTCATGTGTCCTTCATTCTACCATTTTATAGCATCTAAAACATCAAATGTGACTTTTGACATTATTCAGTTGTGTCTTCAATTTCCAGAGCTGGAGCATGAAGATTTACTTCTAACTTTTGGTATATCTTCCTATATTCCATTTGTTGTGAAATATATCCTACCTTTATTCTTTGTCCTTTATAGTTCCCCATGTGTCTGGGGAACAAGTTTTGAAAAATAACGTATAATATTACATCCTGAAATAATCCTCTATTCAGATAAGTTTTGTGAGTCATCTACTGGTCTTCTGGCTTGGCAAGAAGAGTCCTTTTGTTGGCTAGATTTCAGCCACCAAAAGCATACTTGCCTACCAAGAAGATTAATGGCCTTTTTGCTAAACTAAACTAAACATCAGAGGAGCTTGAACTTCAATAGTCATGTTTGTAGTGTTATGCCCCATGACTTGTTTGCCAGCAGGGCATAACAAGAGAGAAACAAAGTTCATTGAAATTTCCTGTAATATTGTGACTTTGGGTACTCATATACATGTGTAAATTTTGGCGGCCTTATTTCATATGAAGATAAACTAAATGAGAACACTAAAGTTTAGGTGTTAGATATTTTGTGAAGTTGCAGATTGTCTTGATATGCCTTTTTTCTGTTTATCTCGTATTTGGGATAAACAAAATGTTGACACTAACTTTTGCACAGTAAATAGTTTGTGAAGTGAGAGAGTCATCCTGGTATGCCCATTTTCTGTTACGCATTTCCCTAATTGCAATATATTAGATTTCATAGTGACGGAGGAAAATTGTTTGATATTTGGTGGAATTCCTTGTTTTCTGTAGTTTTTATATTGGTTGGAGTGATATTGGGCTAGCTTATGGGCTTATACTGAGGTTGCTTTTGCTGGTTTACTCTTTGAGATTGAGGAGCTTGTTTTTTTTAAGCGAACATCTCATCCTTCGAAAGACATTTTCTTTTTCATATAATACAAATCTTCTTTTCCATCAAGAATTTAAGAAGTTGCTAATATTTAAGCAGAAAGGTAACTTTTTTATAAGTAGGTTATTGAACCAATCGTACTAATGCCATTGATTATTTATTATTGGAATTTTTGTAGTGAAATACAAATAGGATAAATGTATAAAGAGGATTATTTTTGTAGTGAAATACAAATAGGATAAATGTATAAAGAGGATCAGTGAGTAGGACATCCATCAACCACTATGCCTTTTGCTGTTGGACAAGTTGCCAGGTCACAATGTTCACCATCTGTACCCCACCATGCCAAGCTTATGTTCTGCATGCCGAGGACAAAGTACAATAACACTGCCATAAAAGCCACCCCTGCATCCAAGGCTGCTGATAGAATATAATTGTATCTCTGCCACCATTGTTTTTTGTGTCGGAAGATGAAGAAGTTGAAAAATGTTCCAACAATGATCCAGGCGTTGTAGTTTAGTGGTGTTGCTGGGGGCATATTGCCTGTTGCTCCTAGAATGACTGGGAGGTTGATTAAGGGAATCCATGATTTACTGGGGAATGCCTTGTGGAAGAGCCAAACTATAAATGGTCCAAGTGCGCCTCCAAGGAAGAACCAATTCAAGGCATTGTAGTTTCCCAGGCGTCCAAACATTCTCTTAGGACCCGCAAGGCCCCATATAACTGATGCATCAAAAAAGACACCATCACTGGGACAAGTCCAAGGACTGTTAGGTGGAAGGAGATTATCCTGACATATATTTTTAATTGATGTAAGGAGCCAAAAAGCCACTGCAACATTTATTGTTCCTGCAATGATGGTTCCTATGAACTGCAATGTGGACACAAGCAGAAATAGATGCAACAATCAGATATACGGTGAGGTAGACTATAAAAGATTTTAAGGCAAGCATAGTATGCATTTCCTGAAATAATGGCTTATTTTGTTCTTGGATAATCGAATCCACATGAAATCTTCAGAATTTAGATGGACCCAATTGTACCTAACATGTGGGCTGGATTTTGAATCATTTTCTTCTGGCATGTGTTGTACTGATTTCTTGTTCTTTCTTTCCTTTCTCTTTTTGGATGCATTTTGCCCGTTATTGATCTAGTCCCGGTATTTATTACTACAAAAAATTTATGTTCAGTATTTAGTACCCCAAAAATTCTTTGTGCACCATATGATCTGCCATATTATGTTTGTCCCTTAAGTCCCTGGAACTCACATCCTCCAAAGTTTTCTTTCAATCCTTGCAATTTTATAAATCCAAATTGAAGATTTAATCTAATGCCTTAAAATACTCTGCCTCATGCCAATGCAGATTGAATGTCTCATTATTCAAGATTAACATTGTGGGGTCTGGGAGGAGTTAGACATATGCAACTACCACCCTATATTACAAATAGAGTGTTTCTAGGATCTGACCATGTGACCTCCAAGCTGTTGTTAAGCAACTTTACCGTTATACCAATCTTTATACTCATATCATATGAATATGGATATAGAATAAGAAAATTCACACAAAGAATTTCTTTTAAGTAAAATAAAAATCCCATTGAAGTTGAACTTTCTTGTTGTATTTCCTTGGATACGTATAATCCTTAATATTGGTGATGGGTGGAGTATTTTAGGATGCTAGAGTAAATGAAATGATAGGATCTAGATAATTGCAAGGAATTCTAGAAGTCTGTGCGATTACCTTACCACATAGCTATCTTGTTTCCAAGCATGCTGCAGTTTTATAGGGATGTTGATCAGTGAGACTGTAATTCTACTCAGTCTTAAGGTTATGCGATTAGCATTGCACAAAATTTCTGTAATTTTCAAGAATGCTGTAGTTTGATTTGTGATATTTTCTGTGCATGAAGATTCCAAACAAAGATATTTTTTGAACAGCTTGATAGTTTACTTATAGGGATTTTACCTGAACCAGAAACATTGATCTTGGAGGGATCTTCATGTAATGTCCTAACTTGAAATCGCTGAGGAAAGAAACAGCCTGGGCCACGCTCATATATCCATATGTCTTGAAGCATACATTGGCTATGGGTCTTCCTGGTAGTATGATACCCATAATATACTCTGTAATTATGTTTAGTCCTGGTGTCTGCATTTGATTTATAAAAGTCTCGTGAGAAAGGGGAATCCTTTATGGATGATCATTGGAAAAATTCTTGTTCAGATGCTTTTCTATGCATGAAACTGGAATGAACGCCCACTAAGTTCTTGCTTCACTTTTTTAGATCAAATACTTGCATGTGAACAATAGGGTTAGTACCCCAAAATAACCAAGATTTTACCCAATTTCTGTTCCAATTGTACAGAATAATGGAATATACTTAATCTGTGCCATTCTCATGCAAGTATTAATCAGGAATACTATATCCATCCCTCTACATATATTTTCAGTCATTGAAAGCATATGAACATTCCTATCTACGGCCAGGAACCCTCTTTTGCTGCACTCATCCCAAGTTATATGCTATCCCATGCCTGAAAAAAACTTCCAAAGAGGCAGTCTAGTAATCACTGAAATTTCCTGTACTTTGACAAAGTCGAGATGTTGGAATTGTAAGTGCGTGAAAGATAGTCCAAAATTGCGCATAATATGGGATGTGAGGGAGTATTGTATATTCTCCCACCTGGCCTGATATGGAGTGCATTGTCTTTCATATTCTGCTTTGGTGAGAACATTTATTGCAGACACAGAATTCTTGATTATTTATGATAAAGATTTAAACCTGTAAATCATTTGGCAGTTACCTGGTTTGTTGTGGCAGTTATGATGCTGATTGGAAGAGTGAAAATGAATGCCAGGGCACTAGCAAAGAGGAGACCCCACCAAGGCATTTGAATCTGATTATTCAAAACGATGCAGAGTACAAGAGAAACGGCTATTGTCAGAACAAGCAACACATGAAACCACCAAGAAGGTACGTCTTTGTATCTCCTCATTAGTCTTGTGTGGATATCCTCCTTGCCTTTGTAAGAAGCACGGTATCGTTCATAAATCTCTCTGTTCATTGTACCGGCGTATTAGTTTGCAATAACTTTTGATGCATATTTTGGCATGGAAATTGTAACATTTTTGGTTTCGATGCTGACAAGTTCATCTCTCACTATTTTCAAGATGTTGAGTTTCTTCAAGATAGTAGTCAAACCAGTAGACAATAGGCATGCATGCCTTTGGCAAATATAACATGTTTGGGGAGGAAGGGGGCATAATGAAACCGTTCGGTTGAATAGCCCCAAATGGTTTTCCGGTGTTTGTAATCATGACAGTGTTGGAATAAAATAATATAGGTGCTTTAGATGGTACAATCGTAGATGAGTCAGGCATGATCTTTAATTGCTATATCTCATGTTCTAGCATGTAAAATGTTAGAAATTTGAATCATGCATAAATAAGTTTTTTTTTTAACTATTTTGCTATTGTTTGAAAATAGTATTTTGGATTTGTACCCCTCTGCAATTTCAACCCTTATCCGAGGTTTAAGTGCAGCAGCTAGGAGAGGACTGAATTCCTGATATGATAACACGATCATGTCTTTAATATCATATGTGGAGGGGTCGAGTAAGATTTATGTAAACAGCCATACCTTCCATAAAAGCAGCCCACATGAGTAAGGGTGGCGGCTACAGCAGCAAATCCAAAGCCATAAGTAAGAGCAAAAAACATGCTCAGATGAATCCGACCTTGCCGCTGATATTGAGCTAAATCTAGCTCAAACTTGCTATTCACTATAGCTGATATGTTATAGGTCTGACCTTCCGATGTAAATAAATCTCTGGAAAAGATGGGAAACTTCCGGGCACTGTACAAGTCTAGCCCCCAGTATGCGATGGGGATGACGATATAAATTATAAGAAAATATCCGACGAACACATTCACAATGGCAAAGAAAGGGCTCAGGAGGGGACTGAACAAAAAGGAAGACACAGCTGACCAGTCAAGTGTCAGCGCTCCAAACCCGAGGCCTTTCATGCCTGACCCCAGTTGCTGGGCTGTCACTGATTTTGAGAATATCCAGCATACCCATGAGATGCTTGTGATTGTGGGGAATAAGTAGCCGGGAACAGCATACCAGGAAAAGCTACATATTAGTGCAATTACAAAGAACTTGGCCCTTGACATGCGCCTGCCATCCTTCTCGTGCAACGCCCTGCATGATTTAGAGAAGTAGAACTAGTGACGGTGTTCAACTCCTCGATATAGTGTACCGTAAATGGATGCAAAAAGCACAGTATGTGAATTAACCTAGATTGTTCTCGGCTAATCTCTCAAGGATATTCCTCGTCATATTTGTTGGGTGGGAGATAGAAAATCCAAAGTGCTCATGTACTCTTATCTACTAGACTATCCCATAGGTGACTAAGCCATAAGCGAGTATCTGGTTCGATGGAACAGCAAGCCTGCACAATGATGCAAGATTGTGGTCGTTACATCATTCACAGGCTTCGAAGAATGAGTTAAAAAACGTTCCTAATAATATTAAAATTTTGATGGTTTTTTACCGTGCCAATATGGCCAATTAATTTTTGGCATTTGATGCCAATCTATCCACCATGCATTTGTTTATTATATTTTATTTAGTTTTTCCTTGGCCTGCGTGGATAAATTTTCGGCGGTCATGCTTGGCGTGCTCTATCGGAATACAAAGTGTCGATGTGCTACAAAAGTCATACTTTGCATGTTCTGAGCGGAAGGAAAATTCGAAACAAAGAGAAAGACTTGCCTGAAAAGCGAGACCTGAACGAGTGTGCTGGGCCACCACATGTGTGCGGGCTCCACCACGAACTTCCTCATCAGCCCGGCCCAACCGTATCCCAACACCTGGAAAAAAAATATATATTCATTAATTTAGTTAATATGTGTTAAATCTTTTTTCCCGATTCTACTGATATTAGTGAAGTTTAGATCAAGTTGATCATGTTTTAAAGAATGATAATATAAAAATTATCTGAAAATCTAACGTTATATTGGCGTTATCATGCAAGATAAAAATAAAACTGAAAACTTGGTTCCTTTTTTTTTTTTTTATTCATATTTAATAATGAAAATGATGAAGTATATTTATTTTGGATGAAAAATATTAGAAAGAATCAGGTTCATTTTCTAGCGTGTTTATTAGCAGAAATCAGTTGTTTTTTTCTTGAATGCGCTGGCATTTTTTTTTTTTCATTCTAAAAATTTGGTTACGCTTATAATGTTTGGCAATAAGAAAAAACGAGGATTCTATCAAATTACTGATTTAATTTAATTGGATCTTACAGAGTTCCTCATACATGACATGATTCAATTAAAACTGAGAAGACATTTAGGAAGAAAGGAAATTTAAACAAAAAAAAAATAATCTGATGTTTTCCCCATATATAATTAAATCTCGATTTTTTATGTATGTCACTATGAGAGAAAAATTATCAAAATAAATGATGCAATTATCAAGTCCTCTGATTGGTTTAAGGACCACTGTATTTTATTTGTCCATATTTTCTCTATTTCAAATCCTATTGAACACGGCAGGAAATTAATTCCCATAACCACTCTGACTTTTTAGTGAGAAAAACAAATATTTTGCATATTATTATGTGATATTTATTTACTTAATTATTTATTTTTATATAAAATAATTATGTTATATAGTAGATGAAAAGAACTTGGTCTATTTTGATGAACTTAGAAGTTGCAATTTTCAAACTGTAGATAGTAAACAACAGGTTATGATTTCAAAGTATCAAATTAAAACAATTTCAAATGTTGACTAGCAAGTTTTACACATAAATATTTTATTAAGAAAATAATCTGAACACCATATAAATTCATTTATACTAAAGAATTTATCTAACAATTAATAAATATATAAATATTTTGTCGCCCAATAAATAAATAAGTATATTCCCATATTTAGATTTTATATTATCTAGTCATAAATCTTTTTTTTTTTTTGAAGAAGAAGAAGAATTTATATTACCTGGGTAGAAATAACGAGGAGCCAAGCGGCCAAGAAGGAAATATTCCTCTTATAGAACGCCTTGATAATGTCGATTATCATCACTGCATAAGCATTCCCGTTTCCGAAAGCGCTGCCAGCGTTGGCGAAAATTGTTATCATCACGTGCTCCTTCATGTTAAACGGGCCCGGGTTGAGCGAGAACTCATGCGACCCGAACCCGGGTATTCGGAACTTGTGGGTGGGAAGCACGGCGGCCAAGAAGCGGCCGATCGGCTGGGCGGCTACCTGGACGGTGATTTGGGTTATGACGAGCGGCTCCGTCCGGTAAGAGAAGAACTGGTTGAGGAAGGAGAGCAGAGCGCATGACAGTATGCCAAGCAACCACATCCGGAAGGTCCATACCGGCAGTGTCGGGTCGTCTGTGTTTGTGACTGTCAGCCGGACTTCCTCAATGGGGGATTCGTCGTCGCAGTCGCCGTTGTCGGCGATGGCCTTTTGTGGAATTGTTAATCCCACATCGCTTTGGTCTTGGGTTTTCACTTCTTTTTCTACAGTTCCCATGGTTTGGAGAGGCTGGAGGAGAGGGGATGGCGAGGTTGCGGACGCGTCTTTGATGGCCTACGACTCATTGAGACTTTAGAACAAAATTCAAATTGCATGTACACACGTGTGTTTTAAAAGATTGTTGATTTGAAATATCTTAAAAATAATAATTTCAGTAATTATGTGAAAATAAATCGTGACACACATCACCCTTTTTTTTATTATTATTTTTGGCATCACGGACGAATGAATATAAAATGGAGTAATATTTATAAAATTTATTTATTTTTGCATAGCAGGATGAGCTTTATTCTATTTTATTTTTTATTATTTTTGGTTCCTTCAAGATGCGAAATCTCTACAGTCTGATTCTGGCCAATGATTCCATCATCCCACCTACCGGGCTTAGCTGCCCCTCGCATAATTAGAATTTCTATATTATTCGGTGGGTTAAATTTGTGGGACAAAAAAATTAAAAATAAAAAACCATTAAAATAAAAAAATAAAATTTAACACTTAATTTTCATAATTCAATATTAACCTTTAAAATAACAATAAAATTTTATTATTAAGAGGTTTGTCTATAAAAATTAGACGGTAATTATGGCTTCGTAAAATTAATTGTCTCTTTCAAACAAATCACATCACATGGATTAATTATTAAACCTAATGGTCTTCACAAAAATTTAAATATGTAAAGTGGTCCTTCATTTTTTTTAGTATAAAATTTATATTTTCTTTTAAATTCTGATACCAAATTTGTTTACGTTTGAAGTATTATTCATTTAAAAAAATATATGTAAGATACATCCAATCACCACTCTTATCCATACCAAATGAGGAAAAAAAATCAGTCTAACTTAATAGCAAACAATTATTTTTTAATTTAATTAATTTAAGATAGTCAACTCCATAATAATTTATAAATTATTACGTAGCTCATAACATCCAATATCATACCTACTATTTTTTTGATAAATAATTAAATTTTATTGATAAAATATATATATATATATATAATTAAAGTTTAAATTCTAAAAGTAAATCTTACAATGAACATGGTTATAGACGCAATGGGGAATCCTAGTCATTATGAATTAGATTTTTTTTTGAACCAGACAGAAAAAGGTCTTCCAGAGACCGTCTGATAGTATAACAACAACAAACCAATTGTCGAAACCTCCACATCTACAAACCGACAAGGTACTCCAAACCAGCAGACTCCCATCAAATCCCAATATAGACGTCACGAGTTTGAAACGTATCAAAAAGTCATCAACTGTAGCAGTATGCTAAAACATCAATGCCAAGCTCTAGTAGGATGATGAATTAACAAAAATATTTGGGATATTACAGAATACCAAATCAAGACTCTGGTGAAACTAACCAACAAGCGAACCGTCATGCGTGCAAATGTCAGAACATCACAGAAAGGCCAACGGGTAATTTTAAAGTACATTGCCAAAAGAAACTGATCCGGTCCAAATTATCATATGCCTACTCGTCAAACGACAAGCATTTTCTAGATGTCATGCCGACCAAATGCGCCTGAAATGAGAGAGAGTAATTTTTTTTTTCAACATGACTCAACGGACCACCATATCAAGGAGGT
>JAOVVI020003124.1:0-19666 GCA_028571085.2 Nepenthes alata | reverse complement strand
TCTCTCTCTTCTTCTCCACGCTCTCTCTCTCTCTCTCTCTCTGTTCTGATGGAAAGTGACGAAAAGAAATCTCGCACGTGCTTAAATAGGGAGACTGGCGCTTGAGCGCCAGTCGGGCGAGTATCAGGTGCAGTAGCACTGAAACGGGTGCTCGAGCTCACCACTAACGTGCATCAGGTGTGCATGCCCTGGAAATGGCACCTCCTGCCAGCGCTCAAGCGGCTAGCAGGCACCCAGCAGGCGTCGTCCCCTCACAACCTATTCCGCTTCCGAAACACAAATTCTTGCATGCATTAAGTCTAATTTGATTATATTAACTTAATTACTCTTAATTACTATATTATGGAAACCAGAACCTTACAGATTTTCTGTATTTCACTGATTGGAAGCTTGTGGGCAGGGATTGAATCATTCTACACAAGATTCTTCTCCAAATTCAATCATGGATACTAGTAAAGGAAATGTTGTAGAAGAAACTCATCTCGAGGTAGAGGCAGACATGGAAATGGTTGAGCATGTTTCATTAGATGATGAAAATGCAAACCCTATGAAAAGAAGAAAAGGAAGAAGACATCTAAATATTGGGGAGATTTTAAAGAAGTCACTTCTAAAAATGGATTAAAGAAAGCAAAATGTATTCATTGCAAGCATCGCCTTTGGGTTAAATAAAGATGGTGCTAGATCATCCCTTTTGGGTGTGAAGAGATGTCCAAGTCGTCAATTTTCAGTATCGAGGTAGCAACATATTTAAATCATCCAAACCAAGTCAGATAGTGTGATTACTTTGCAAAATTTCAAATATGATCATGCAAAGATAATGAAAACTTCTGGTCACATGATTATTTTCCTTGAATTTCCATTTTATTTTATGGAGTATGAATTGTTTGACTTGCTAATGAGGATGCCCACTCCTCACTTTCAAAAGATCTTGCGCACCATGATGAAAAGTGACTGTGTGACTACCTATGAGATTGAGAGAAAAATTGAAGGCATTGTTGAAAGATGTTAGCGGAGTAAGTTTGACGATAGACTTGTGGCAATTGGGTTAAAAGATCCAATATATGGTCTTGATATGTCACTTTGTAGATCCTAAGTGAAATTTGCAAAAGAGGATTCTCAACTTTTGCGATGCTCCACCTCCACATACTAAAGTTGTTATTCATGATGCTATTTGTAAGTGTTTGGTGGAATAGAAATAGAATACAAGCTTCATAGTATCACTGTGGATAATGCTTCGTATAATGATGTGGTTGTGATGATCATGACGAATAATCCTCTTTACAAAAACAATCTAACAGTTGGCGGAAATTGTTTCTTGTATGATGTTGTGCATATATTATAAATTTTTAGTTCTTGATGATTTCTCTAAAATTGAGACTATAATTTATCCTATCTTTTGGAGTGTAAAATATATTTCAACATACGATGCATATCTTATCATGTTTATTGACATTGCCAAGTAATTACAACTGCCTTCAAAGAAGTTGATTTTAGATTGTTGCACTAGGTGGAATGTTCCATATTCTATGTTGGCTGCCGCATTGGAACTGAAAGATGTGTTCCCACAATATCAACAAAGAGATCCAACTTATTATTATTATTTGTCGAGCGATGAGGACTGGGAAAAGGTTGAAGATGTATGCTCTTTTCTTGGTATTTTCAATGAGATTACTCTTATTATTTCTGGGCAAAATGCCCAACTTCTAATTTTTTTCTTCTAGAGTTGTGCAGAATGAAGAAAGTCTTGGATGAGAAAGTTGTGCGTGGAAATAAAAATGTGTAAGGAATGGCTAAGTTAATGAAGTGTAAATTTGATAAAAAAATTAGGGTGAAACTAACTTGTTGATCTCGATTGTAGCTGTTTTAGATCCGTAATCAACTTTAATTTTCTTTTGATTGACCCTGAAGAGGAAGTTGCTAAACATATTTCTATTGACCGAGATACTTTATTCCAGCTTTATGATGAATATAATACAGTTCATATTGTAGTAACTAATGTCAAGTTTGAAAGCCCAGGGATTCCTAAAATGAGAAATAAGATTTCAAAGCTTTTAATTAGGGCAGCAAATGAGCCGAGTCAACCGAGCTTGGATATGTTTTGGATTGGCTTGGCTTTTTTTTTATTGGGCTTGAGCTTGGCTCAAGCTCAACTTGTGCTTAATTCCTTTAGCTCGAACTTGGCTCAGAAAAAAGGTTCTGAGTTCAGCTCGAGCCTGATTTGTTCATACATTATTGAGCCAAGCTTGAGCCTTATTCTTTAGCTCAAATTTGACTCACTTTGAAAAAATTGACAAGCTCAGCTTGTTTGTTAAGCTCGGCTTGTTTGTCAAACTTGCCTTGTTTGAATAAGCCAAAGTCAAGCAAAAATATCAGCAAAACATTGGTTACATAAGCAAAATATTGGATTCCCATAATAATTACATCCATTTTTGAAGTTAAAATATAATAGACATTATATGAGCTCCACCAGATTCTCTGACATATCAGCAACACAGGGTTCCTAAAATAATTTATTACATCCTTTAAGCAAAATATGGCAGCAAGCTTGTTCTTCCTATCTCCATCTCCATGAAAATTCTCTCTGTTCTCTCAAACCACAATTATAAAATCACCAAAATGGAGTATGCTTCTGTGAAACATTGCATTATTTGCTGCATAGAAGACTTGAAGTTAGTGTCATGAATAATTACTTACTAAATCATGAATTTTAAGGCATTATACCTGAGCTCAAGTCTCTGGCAATATGATTTCCTTAATTCTCTCAGTGCCTTGTAACAAGAACAAGAGAATTCTTAGTTCATGTCATGCTGCAATGTCAATTCAAATCTTATAGATTACAAAACTCAAACAAATCAGAGGATTTGTAGTTTACCTTTTTTTTTTCTCCTTTTAATTCCTAAGAAACTGTAAAACCAGTCCTCTGTCCAAAGCAATACTTGTGCAATATTTGTTGACAAAGTTGTGCGATAAGGACCAATAACTCTCCCACCAGCACTAAAAGAAGATTCTGAAGCCAATGTAGCAATCGGAATAGAAAATATATCACAGGCCATCTTTGATGAGATTTGAAACTTCAAGTTGTTTGCCTTATACCATTATAATGCATAAAATTTTAGAATTGAATCTTGGTTACATACATAAACACCTTCCCTCAATTATACATCCTGCTCTGGCTTCATATTTTTTACTGCATCAAACTTTCTAACGAAATCATCAATCTTTGACCTACCACTAACAATACCCTTTCCTTTCACCCCTTCGTTCCATTGAGTAGAACTAGGTAGAGTATCATCTGACATGTTTTCCCTAGTAACTACAGTAGGAGCTGTAATATATTCATCATAAAATTAGTATAAAGTATCACAAACAATCATAATGTGTCTAGCAGCTTCCTTTTCAAGGTAACTCAAAGGAAAATTGAAGTTGATTATTTTCATTTTGCTTCTTATCTAAAACAGCTACAATTAAGATCAAAAAGTTAGTTTCACCCCAACATTTATCAAATTTACCCTTCATTAACTTAGTCATTACTTGCACCTTTTCATTTCGATACACAACTTTCTCATCCAAGATTGACTTCATTTTTCACAACTCTGGAAGAAACAAATTAGAACTCAGATATTCTGACCTCGAAATAATAAGAGTAATCTCATTGAAAATATCCAGAAAATAGCAAACATCATTCCTCATCACTTTGCAAATAATCATAACGTGGATCTCTTTGTTGATATTGTGGGAATGCATCTTTAAGTTCTAATGCAGTACACAACGTAGAATATGTAGAACTTCACCTAGTGCAACAATTTAAAATGAACTTTTTTGATGGCAGTTGTAATTGCTTAGCAATGTTAATAAACATGATAACATGTCCTTTGAATGCTGAAATATATTTCACACTCTCACCGACATGATGAATTGTAGCCTCAACATGATAACCAAATATTTTAAATGTGAGCACAGCATCGTACATGAAACCATTTCCTGCCAATTGCCAAATTGTTTTTGTAAAGAGGATCATTCTTCAGCATCCTTACAACCACATCACTACATGAAGCACTATCCACAGTGATACTACAAACTTTATTTTCTATTTTTCATTCAACCAAACACTTATTAATAGCATCATGAATGACAACTATGTGGAAGTTATCATCCTCTTTTGCAAATCTCATTCAGGATCCGCAAAGAGATATGTCAAGACTATATATTAGATTTGTTGACCTGATTTCCACATCTATGTTGACAAACTTACTTTGCTAACATTTTTCTACAATTACTCTGCTAACATCTTTAAACAATGCCTTCTATTATTCTCTCAATCTCTCTTTTTTTGGTAAGTAAATTCTCTCAATCTCATAAGTAGACTCACAATCACTTTTCACCATGGTGCATGAGATCCTTTGGTTGTGAAGAGTGACAGTCCTCATTTGCAAGTTAAACAATTCATACTCTATAAAATTAAATGGCAACTCATGAATTGTAATCATGTGACCAAAAATTTTCCTTATCTTTGCATTATCATATTTGAAATTTTGCAACGTACTCACACTATCTAACTTGGTTTCAATAACTTAAATATAATGCTGCCTCATTACTGAAAATTGAAGACTTGGACATTTCTTCACGTCTCAAAACCGTTGGGGCAGCACCATCTTTATTCAACCCAAGATGGTGTTTGCAATGATACATTCTGTCTTATTTGTTCCATTACTAAGGGGTGACTTCTTTAAAATCTTCCCAACATTTAGATGTCTTCTTCCTTTCATTCTTTTTGTAAGGGTTTGCATTTCCATCATCTGATGAAACATGCTCAAATATTTCCTCGTCCTCCTCGACCTCAGGATGAGTTTCTTCTACAGTATTTTTTTTACTAGCATCCATGATTGAATTTGGAGATAAATCTTGTGTAGAATGATTCAATCCCAGCCCACAAGATTTGAATCAGTAAAATATATAAAATAAATTCCAGAAGGTGAAGTACAAAGCTGTCCCTTCCCACAAGCATCATTAGCACACTGGAGTATCAAATAGTTTTGATATTTTTTCATACATAAATTTTCAGCATATAACCCATAAGAGAACATTAACAAAAATTGATAGAAAGAACCCCTACAATAATTGTAGTAATATTAACAAAAAATTTCAGCAAAAAAAAATTCAATAACACTAAAACAGTAACAAAAATTTAGAGAAATGAAATTCAAAAAATCGAAATGCAGATTGTGTATATATTTTTTTTAACAAAACCAATATTTAAAGTTAAATATTCAAAATCAAAGAAACACAAACGATAATACAAAGATGTGAAATTCAAGCATATATTACCCGAATAACAAGTTTTTACAATATTTCATCATATGTAGTAAAATATGAAACTAGAATAATGTAAAAAATTTACTCACAACTATTCCTACCCATGAAATCATCCAAAAAAAAATATTGAATTATTTCGTTTACAAGCACAAATAATAAAACACAAAGATATGTAAATAAAAAGTGATTTATGTACTTCAAAAACCCGTTGATATTGTTTCGAAAAGGAGATCATAATGAAATCGGAGGTGCTTGATAGAAGAGGAAGAAGAAGAGAAGATGAGCTGACCAAAGAGTAGAATGTTAGGGTTTCTTTCCGTTTCAAGCAAATGCTTTGTCATATATAAACTAAACACCAACTATTGGATTCAAATTAAAATCGACAGCTTTGTCTGAAATCCATCCAATGGGCAACTACCTTTGTTCATTTGTACAAAGAATACCTTTTTGTACTTTCTGGCAAAAGATATTTTTTTTAAACAAAGAAGCTATTCGAACTATTTTTTATAGATTTTTTTCTTTTAAAAAAAGAATAATCAAATTTTTTTACCTTATTCTCATAACCATATATATATGATATTTTTACCTTATCTAACTTCTCATTGTTTAGTAACCCCAAAAACTAATAATCACCTGATCCTAACGAGCCCCTAAATGAGCCTCGTATCCAGCCTAGCTAAGCTTGGACTTGTCATTTATTTAACATACCTCACATTTAAGCTTGGTTGCCACTCTTTTAGATAAAACAAATAAGCTCAAATGAGCCTTAATTGAGTTGAGCCTCCGAGCTATTCACGAACAGCTTGGTTCATTTGCAGCCCTAGGAATCCTTTAATCTATAAATGTGTGCATTTGTAGCAAAAATGCATGTCTAGGGCTCCAGGCTTTGACTCAGGTTTGGTTTCCTGCTGCACCTGGGAATTGACCTTATTATCGTTGATTCCTCAAATCCATAACAGGTTACCAAACTACTCCTAGCCTGGGACCCATTCAGTGACAACCCTGTCAGTTCCAGGCCAGTTTTAACTTGGGATTGCTTGAAATCATTATCTACTTTCTCTTTCTAATTCCACAACTTTATACACAAGAGGCTCAAAAGGGAGAAATGCAAAACATAAGAATACAACCAAACTCATAAATTTCACCTAGTATTATTGTATTTGGATGATTAATTTCAGTATAATTCTTTTTCACAAGCTAAGTTTTTTGAGTTGGTTTTGCTGGATCAGATTTTGGCCTTGGAATAAATATGCCAGTTGGTTTGTTTGTCCTGGTAGAAGTAGTATATGGAGTCAGTAGGATGGTGCCATGTCCAAAAAATTTAAGAAACTGATCTGAACACAAGTGGTCAATTTCAGATTCCTATACCAATCCTATCCGTAGGTTGGGGGTTTATTCTCTTTTTATCCTTCTGGTCGCACATCCCTATGTGACATATTTATGTATGCATGTCTGTATGTGTGTATTGTATGTGCATTAATCATCAAAATTATGTACCTTCCATGCTATGTCATGTTTTAGGACCGTGCCCATGTTTTTATCATGCCATGCCTGTCAGTAATATGGTTCCTAAAGTTATGTATGACTGAATTATTTTTACTCAACTTGCTTCATTTCAGGACACCAGATGAAGATTTTGGGATTCTCCTGGAAGCAGCAGTTATGTATGACAGACGCGTTGCTGCAATTCTCAATGAAGGTGATTTAGACAACGAACAGTTACTCTGGCAGGAAATGTGTAATGCAAAGCAATACCTATATCCAAGATTATTATTCATAATTACTGGTGATTCTGCTGCGTCTAATATTTTGTTATGTATTTTCTGCTACTTGAGCTGCAAGGGAAATATATTTTAAGTGGATTACATTGTATATGCAGGTAAAGGGCCTGAAAAAGAAAAATATGAAGAGAAAATACGCAAGTTACGCCTCAAGCGTGTAGCATTTCGCACTATGTGGTTGCTGGCTGAGGATTATCCCTTGCTTCTTGGTATGCTATTAATTCCTGATTGCTTGCCCTTTGATTCCTTACAATAAATGATAGAATAGCTATACCTATTTTTTTTCCATCTTTCCTCTGTGTGATGAGCTTGATTTACAGGATCAGCAGACTTGGGTGTTTGCCTACATACCTCCTCATCGGGATTGGATCTTCCAATGAAGGTATATTATTTTCAAATTTTACTAATTCCTTAATGGTATATATGAGCCAGAAGTAGTCTTCTTGTATAGAATGATACAGCTGTAAAAGATATATACTACTTCATCAGAACTTATTGTTTGATGTGTTTCACAATCACTGGCATTAGGTGGTCGATATGTTCGGATGTGGATTGCCTGTTTGTGCTGTTTCATACTCATGGTAAAACCTGTTTGGTTTCTTTCAATAGCCAGTTCGCATGCAAAAGTTATAAATTATGATTTCATTCATACGTAGTTCATCATAATAGTGGTAAGATTTGACAAACTTGTTTACAGTATAGAGGAACTTGTTAAAGTTGAAAGGAATGGCCTTCTTTTCTCATCATCTTCAGAGCTAGCAGATGAGCTTGTAGTAAGTCTTCTTGTGCAACTGTTATTGTTTCGACGGACGCATAAACGATTTGTGTTTACTACTGCTTGTGATGTGAAAGTCTGTCCGTCATTTTTTATGTTCTCATTTGATTTTAACATGGAAATTACAGCGGAAAGACATGTGCAACCAACTCATGCCTGTGTTTTTTTAACAGCAGGTATTTAAATATGACTGGCTGAGTGATTAACTATTTGAAATCGATTATAAAATTGTAAGCTTTTACTATACAAGAAATATTACCCTTACAACTCATATACAACCCTTTTATCACCATCTTTCCATGTATATGTAAAATGGGTGAGCCCCTTTTAATGTTCTCTCTTTTTATTTTTTATGAAAACACCTTTTTATATATGAAAAAGAGTTGTATAATGGTTGTAAAGGGATTGTACAAGTAGTGGGGCTCTTTACTACACCAATTTCCTTGGAGGTTTTGGTGTGTTTTGCATCATTCCATCAAATAGACCTAGTTAGTCACTTGTCAATTGTAGAAATCTCTTTGGGGTTGCTGTTGTCCTGTAGTGAAGAGTATAACTAAGCTGCGTTGAATTAAAAGATGTATGGACACCTGGCAACCTTTGTAGTACACTACTTGATCCCACAGGAGCATGCTGCTTCTTCACTCCTGTTTACTCTTCCCATCAGTTCTAATCTGATACAGAAACTATAACCATTGAAAGTTGAAAATGCTGATTAGTGATAATTCTTGTTAAAGTTTTCCTAATCTGGTTGAGGGAGGTACTGATCTCAGTTTGCAGGAATGGGCTCTTCTTGTGCTTCTAATTATAGTCACTTGGTGTTCTCATGTCACACACCGTTCTCCCTCTATTGTTCTTGATTGAGTTCTTCAGGACTGTTGATTCCCACTGGAGCTCTTACAGTTCTCAAAGTGCTCCATTGCTATTAATTTTTAAAATCTTCAACAAATTCAAGTGTCAACATTTTCGTCAAACTTGTTTTGTACATGGAAAAGGTATTGTATGTGAAAAGACCTTCTGTAATCATGTCAACTGGATGCTTTGGAGTAAAGTAAGAGAAGCCAAGAGTAGGCAGGATCAGAAATTTTTAACAGTGTCTTGGGTTTTGTGGAGAGATAACTGATAGTGCCATCCACTGTGTGCTTGCGCAGAAGTCATACAGATGACTAAAATTGTACTAGTTGAAGAGCCCATGATGTCATACACTATATCTTTTGGGCTATTCATTTTGGCCCATAAGTAAGAGGATCTGGTATCATATGAATATGGATATAGGAAGAGGAACCATAGATCTTGCTCATTCAAATTCACCAGTCGTCAAAGTGCTGCATCTGGTCTCTAACTCTCTCTTTATCCCCCTTTTGTCTCTAATCCAGAGCAGAACCAATCATTAAGCAAATCAGAGGAAAATGCCCAAGTCTAAGTGCTAATTTTAAACCTTAATGCATACTCTTTTGAATCAAGGGTAGGAATCATGTCTGGTAACCGAGGGCATTTTTAGTGTTGCTTCACTTTTATTTTATTTCTACTCTGGTTGATTTCGATTGGAGGCATGCTCAGTGTTATTGTTGATTTTTCATTAAAAAGGTGGTCCAATGTATGTGGCTCCCATATCCAAAGGTCTGGGAGGACCACGTGTATTCTATCTTACCCTTGCTTTGCACTGGGCTGTCTTTGTGGTTTAAATATATACTCTCTGTATCACAATAGAACAACATTGTTGTTGCACCAAAACTTGCCTTCTATTTGTTTATTATAAGACCAAGAAAATAAGAAAAAGAAAAATATTTTTGTGTCTAAATTTTCTGTCCATTTATTGTTTGTCATCAAACTTAAATTTAACTCTGTTTTTCTATGACATTTTCCTATTCCCTCAGTTGTAACACTCAATCTGATTTAGCAATATTGAACCAAAGTGGCAGGAAAAAAAGAGGAAAGGATGTCAACACACTATCCCGACCATCATTGCAGTGAAAAGAAAGACGGTTGAGTTGTTCTCTGCCATATAAAATTACAGCCACTTTTTAGCTTTAACTTCAATTGGTCTCTGCTGCCAAAA
Source organism: Nepenthes alata (assembly GCA_028571085.2). Taxonomy (NCBI): domain Eukaryota; kingdom Viridiplantae; phylum Streptophyta; class Magnoliopsida; order Caryophyllales; family Nepenthaceae; genus Nepenthes; species Nepenthes alata. The sequence continues at coordinate 9,741 of JAOVVI020003124.1, read as the reverse complement.
ATTTTTTTACTGCCACTCAGTTCCTTAGAGTGATTTGATTCATCACTCACCACATTCTTCAATCCCCAAATACAACCAATGAACTAATTACTATATGGGCATCTGTTATACAAAGGGTAATAGATAATGTTGTATGGGCCTGTGGTGTAATTTGGTGGCCATAATGGTGGGGTTTCTGAAGTGATTCATGGTGAAGGTTTTCGTGGTTGAGAGTTTCATGTCATAGGTACAGGTGGTTTGTGCTTTTGAGTTCCATGTTTCTGTAAACATAAATTTTGCGAACAATGTTTTGAACTAGACGTTTCCAAGTATGCAGCCAAAATAACTATTGTTTCATGGTTTTTTTTTCCTTTTTTAAGCATAAAACCAAGAAATATAAATAATTCCAAGCACTACCCAAGCATTTGAACTTAAATATTTGTCTCATTCTCGATTTATTGTATATTTCCTATTTGTTTATAGGATTCTTCATTTTCTTTCTCGACTTTTATTATTTTGGTTAGAGCTGCAACCATGGTTCATATTTAGGTGACTAGCTGTAAAATCAGAGTTTTGGATAAAATCTTCTGAATTCAGGGATGCCTGGCTTGGCCAGATGCTTAGAAATCACGAATGGTTTCACGTGAATCAGAATGTGCATGTGGGTTGGTGGGTTATAGAGTGAATCACAAAACAGGATTAGAAAATTCTATGAACAAGAATTATAGTCCTTGCTTCACGCATAGCTGCCCAAGTCCGTGACCCTCATTGCCGACAATCCTCATAATTATGTGGATAATGGAATTACTAGAATCTAAGATATTTCGACAGAAAGGAGAAAACAAATTTAATTCCACCCTTGGGGAACTGATTGCTTGGAAAATCCAGTTTCACTCAAAAATCCAGGCTTGGGATAGAAAATTTTAAAAAGGAACTTGCAGCATTAAGGCAGACGCTAATATCAACTACTATTCTGAAATTGCCCCTCCACTGGGGTGGGGTCTTTCTTTAAAAATGAGTGAAAAACCATTTAATCTCCGTGTGCGTAATGATATTCTTTTATGGATTACGTTCGAACTAGGATTTTCCTTGTAGGAGATCGTCTACTTTGTGAGGTCCTCGAGTGTGGTTGATATCATCCCCCACTACAAAGAAAAAAAACAGAAACATTTTGCAGTTTTCAGAGTAAAATAGATAAATGACGCAGTGATAATACATGGTTTCCAATGACACTGTTTTTTTCAAATTTGCGATTCACCTAGAATTAGGGATTTAAGCTGATTTTTCCCCTCATTTGCTTACCTAAATAGCTTTTGTTGCATTCTGCTGAGATATTAAAAGGTGGACAGAACATAGCAACCCTCCCAATCAAAACCAGAGATTTATACAATAAATAATAATGCTATCTTCCCATGAATTGTAAGGGCTGGTCAGATCTCATCAATGTAAACGGCCTTGGGCAATCATCATTGTGAAATTGTGCCTTACCGGCATGGATGAAAATATTGATACCGGTATCTGTATTGGTCGCTGTCATGTCGGTATCGTACATATCAGACAGTATATATAGGTATCGAATATATCGTATAAAATAAAATTTCTAAAAATTGTAATCTAATGGAGTAGTATCGGTCGATATATCTGTCAAATATCATCCATATCACTCGATATTTTGAAAAATTATCTTGATGGTGTAACATGGGAGGTTAGACTCTATCAAAACTTCAAGTTTGGACTTAATAGATTTGGGGAAAGGACAGTAACTGGAATGTTTTTTGGTGGAAAAATCATTTACTCATGCTTCTTACTATTAAATTTCATGAATGACATGATAGTCGCTCTTGAAAAGAAATTTAGAAAACAAACATTGGCCTGCCAGTTAAAACACCTTGCTTTGGTATTGTAACACAATTACGTGGCTCTTGAAACCCATTGAAATGTGTCTACTAGGGCTGAACAAAAAATTTTCAACAGCCCAAACAAGTCAAACCAAACCGTCAATTACTGTTTGATATATTTGCTGTTTGATTTTTTACCCAAACCATATTTTCAGTTTGATTGCTGTTTAAGAACTCAAACCGAACAAAATCAAATGATACCGCGCACACATAGACATATATGTAAAGATATATATATAACAAATAAAACTTTCAATTGTAACTAAATATGTCTTAATCATTCCTATTTTCTTATGCTTCTAAATCAACTTCAATACAAGTAGTTAAATTCGTAATTCTTTCAATATTTTATTGTCATCTGAATTATTAGACATTCTTATTTGTTGTCAATAAGGTTATGTTTCAAGCAAATTCCTATGTTATGTTATTTAACACATATTATTATTATGCTAATAGTATTGAGTGTTTATTTTTAATTTTTATATGTACTTATATTAAACTAAACAAGTATTTTTTAGACTAAAAATTTTAGTACTACAAGCACATAAACTATCTAAACCAAGCAATTCACACATTGACAGTTTGGATGATTTGGTTCAGTGATGGTTTGGTTTGGTAAAAATCCAAAATCATAATATGCAGTTTGGTTGCGAATTATTCTCCAAATCACCTCAAACTGATCCATGTTCACCTCTAGTATATACTTACCAAAAGAAAAAAGAAATATCTCAATTATCGATATCATTGTGCATATTTTCCTGTGTACAAAGATGTTAGAGGTTTATTATTGCCAGGAGTTCTAGTAAAAGATTCTGAACTATAGATCTACTGTTAAATATTGGCAGATGCTCTTCAAGGGTTTCCCAAATGAATGTAATGCTCTCAAATCGTTGAGAAATGGTGCACTTGAAACAAGGGCATCAGCTAGTTGGGCTACTGAATGGGAGGAGCATGCCAAGCCATTGATATCCGAGGCAAGTTTTATATTGCATATATATAATTGTTTTTCATGTTTATAAAAATGCTATGATGAATCATCATACCCAGATGTTTATCAGAGTTTGTGGTTTAGGAAGATATAGTATTTGTTGGGTGATTTGAGGGTTCTTTTTTTTTTTTGTCTTTTTTTTTCCCCTATGATAGTAGAATGCAAAAAATATCATTTTTGAACAATTACATTATGTAATTTTTATTAAGGGGATGCCAAGGAGGCACAACAAGGGCCATTCCATCATAGATGCATCATGGATGAAAATATTAGTATCGGTATCAGTATATGTATTGGTTGTGATCATATAAGTGTCAGACATATTGGATAATATGTATCAGTATTGAATATACCAAAAGGAAAAAAAATTTTGAAAATCATAAGATGAGATGATCGTATCGGTGATATAATATATCGTGATATATCTCTATATTGTCACGATATTGAAAAACATTAGTATTGGGGGGCCTCGACACTGATATATATCGGTTGATATTGACAGTGTCATCCGATATTTGCATCAATAAGTTGCATATAAAAGTTTCATTAGGAAGTCCCGAAGAGCATTCTCAAGAAAAAGAAAATTGGAACTTTTGTCCAAGGCAAGAATAAGTTAAGCCATCCTTGATGAAACTTCCCCCCTATCTAAACCCCTCTTATTAAATTCTAAATGTTCATTCATCACATTTTAAATGAACTAAAAGATAGCAGGGGGAATAGGCACTCTTTATCTTTAAGCTTGGCTTAGCTAATTCAATATGATAAAATATTATCATTCCTTGGCTTAGCTAGCTGAGTGCTATTGTATATGATTCTTCAGCAGGCAGCTTATTTCTGAGCGGGGTCTCTCTCAGGTGGTCAATTATTTTGCCTGGGTAGGAAAAGTTGGGTCCCCATGGTTGATTATGGCCGTGATTGTTTGCAGTTGTTAATGGTGTTGGATAGTGCCTGTTGCTTCGTTGAGAAAAGCAAAGCACTTAATCTTGGGCTCTTGTAAAAACTTGTTGAGGTTTGAACCACCAACACCTTTTCTACATCAAGCCAATAAATATTTTCAGTTACCACTCATTGGGAAAACGGAACCCCCCCACCCCACCCCTTCAGCTACTCTTTTTTTCTAATTGAACCGTGAGGGATAACAAACACAGAGTTATGTACACAAATTGTACAATTAATTTTATGTGGAGACCCTTCTTAATTAAAGAAGAACTGCTGGATTCTATATCCAAGAATATGTCCACATAATGAGATTCAGTTATAAATAACCTCATTGACCCAACACATTCACAACAATAACATGATTGAAGGACCGGTTACTAATAATTCCAAATACCTTGGTTACCAATAATCCCAAACATCGGTTATTAATAATCCGAAACACCTTAGTTAACAATAATACAATTGTATAGATCCTAACAACTGAACTAGAGCAAATACAAGTGAAAACAAACATCCAACCGCTAATACTTGCTACAATGTAAGCTAGAACAATATAGCCAAGATTGGCCAAAGATGAAGCTTGTATCGGATCTTAAATAGTTGTCCAAAACTTTTCCTTATTTTCTCTCTTTTCTGCCTTTGTCATGGCGCTCATATGTGTGTAAAATGGCTTATTTTAACCCTAAAATCAAAATATGGTATTTATGTCTCAACCCCAATATGAGTAGGTGATAATAATATCAAATATAAAACTTATCCATTAATCAAAACCGGGTCAACACTACATACAAATATCATAAGCTATATAATTAAATATAAATCGCAGTGGTCATAGGATCAGCTAAACTATCTTTGTCCGATTTCGAAATAATATTTTACTTGCTCAATCCATAAATCACTATAAGTATCCAACTAAAATACCAAATATATAAGAGCGGAAATCGTACATGATTCCATCAGGCACATTGGCCCATAGTCCAAATTGCAGAATTTTAAAATTTAAATCCGCTACAGTACATAGAGCCTAAAACAACCCATAAGTACTACAAATACCAACTAAACAAAAGTTTTCAACAATCTTTTGTCCAAATCTTGCAAGAATTCATTGCATGCTAATCTAGAAGGGGTTTTTAAAATATTTATAAATATGAGTCTAATGCTCATTAAAGTGTGTGTGAGTGTGTGTGTATATGAAAAATAAATTTTTGAGTAAAACAGATAAAAGGAAAAAAAAAAGTAATAAACGACACGTGAAAATCCAAGATGTTTAATTTTCGATAAATGCGCTTCAAACCGTAATTTCATACAAAATGCTCAATATATATACATATGGTTACGAATATCCAAAGCATGCGAATCGTACAAAAAAATAATAATAATATCCAAAACATATAATACATATCAAAAAATATGAAAACTAAAGGCCTAAATAAAAAACATGCAAAAATTTAAGAACTAAAGACCGATAACTCGCACACCAACTAATCAAATGGCAACTTTGAAGGGCACGCTACTCATATTCTTAGTAGTTTTAGGCTGATATATTACTATTCAAAATCTGTAGGCGTGCCATCTATATTGTAGGGATGAAGTCAAAAGCCATTTTTTGTTTTTCATTCGTGAATGATAGATGCATTCTTTAAGTACGCATAGTATACTAAGACATCCGAATATAAACTATCCAAAAGACAATGGTTCTTATTTTATCAAATGGAGGATTGTATAATACATATACAAAATTTTTCCAAATCGAAAAAGTACAATCTCAGTTCATATCACAAAGTAAGAGTTTTCGTCAAATGCTTATACAAAAATAACATGCAATATCAAATGCTTAAATATTTGATGCTTTTATTTATAATATCTCAATGTAATTATATAAACCTTCAAAATATCCAAATGTTTGGTGAAAATAAGTGAATCTTTCAATGTTCGATAAAAGCTAACAAAATCTCAAAATGTTCTGTAAAATAAATATGTATACAATAATTTTCAAAAAATAGATGAAAATAGTGACATGTATGAATATTTAAATAAGAATTGGAATAAAAATCGAAAGATTTTAATAATAGACCAAGGAATGAGTTTATATATACTTGCTTTAATTCAAAAATTCACCAAATTTGACACTAAATAGCTTCAAAATCACTTTCCTTCTCCTTCTATCTCATCTTCCTTCTCTTCTTTCCCTCGCGTTCTCTCTCTCACCCTTATCTTGTGCAAATGTCCAAAATCAGGCGAAGGGGGACGCGCGAGCGCCACATTAGGCGTGACCTATTTTGCCCAATCATGCACTAGTGCGTCTTGTGTAACTCTCAATTATTAACATTATTCCTAAAACATACATAAGCGTGCCTCTAGAGCCTATCAGGCGTTGAACTAGATTCCTCAAATTTGATTTTTATTAATGTTTTCATTGTATAATTATTTCCCACGTTTATCCAATGCATAATAATTATAACATTATAAACATAAATTGAAAATCGAGTATTACAATTCATATCCCGCACGGCTACTTCATCATGTGGCACACTTCGGTTCACTATTGGAATTCTCTCTAACCCTGCAGCATAAGCCGCTAGTTCACGGCTATCCCGTGGAATTTCATCCAATTGGTTTCCCAAGGGTGAACATCGAGCAAAAAACCCTCATAGCTCCCCAGATGACAGTCTATGTTTACAATTGATGTAAAACTCACAAAGGAATAATTCAAAATCCGACAAAATTGTCAAGTGAGAGGATAGTGGTTAGAGGAAGGGGGAGAGACAGAGAAAGACTGAATAAATCTGAGGAATGGAAGAGAAATCAGGGAAGGAAATTCAAACTAAAATCAATAATCAGGGAATCATAAATCGGAAAAAATCCCAATTCGTTGAGTAGTAGTCCTGAGATTGGCTCTTTTGGTGACCCAAAGAATTAGACAGCTTAGATTTAGTTGGTGGTGGTTTTTTGCTTGGTTAATGTTCAGTTACACGGTTGGCCTTAATGGTGGTGTTTGCCTAGCGTGGGAGGCGGGAGCGTCATGGGTGGTGGTTCATTAGGAACAGAAGGTAGCGTTGAATAGTGGTGGTGATGGTGGTGGGTTGGAAGAGCATGGAGGTGGTGATATGGTATTGGGAACACTTTGGCCCTCAGCCTTTATGTTTTTTCACCTTCTTTTCTCCTTTAAGGAAATTATATTTTTTCATTCTTACTCTACAAATCTAGCAGAGAGTTCATCAATGGAACCATTCATTAAGCTCGTTTAATATATTTTTTTAAACGTCTCTTTAAGTCCTGGGTACATTCTATTTGTTTTCGACCCATCGTCGGATCGCAGGCTTTCATAGATTCGCTTCGGTCTTTATCACCCTCCATTGCCTTCATTGTTGGTCTTTAAATTTGTTTGTATGATATGATGTTAAGTGATGGGCTTTTTCTTCATGAAACTTGCAGGTTATATCGCGGAACTGAATCTGATTTTGGAGTCCCTCCTGAGACCCACTGCTGCCGCCGCCGCCGCTTCCGCCACCGCCAGTTTTCCAATAAGATTTTTCCACAGTAAAAGGTTAGTCCTCCAAATTTTGCTGTTATATTTGACATAAGTGACTAAATGAAGCTAAGCAATGTGAAACTATGTGCCAAAATATAAGGAAAATGTGATGAAAATGCTGCAGCCATTGATTGAATCAATCATGTGGCTGTGAATTAACCAAATCTTTAACTTTGTTTCCAAACACTGATAGAAAGTTATATTAGACTCCTGTGATGTGATAATGGACTTTGTTCTTTAAAAAAAATAAAAAACATTATTTATATACTCAACTGTACACCTAAATATATTGAAATTGATAAAAATAAGTATGGGTCATACCATGTCTTAATTTTTTTTCTCTTTTTATTTTATTGCTCTCCCCAATAAAAAAATAATAATTTTGATATAATTTGGTATATAACAATGTATGAAAATTTATTCACAATAATAATTTTGATATAATTTCGATCGTATCACATCCTAATATCGGGCCCACATAAGATGAACCTATTTATACTTGATTAAGATCGCAATAATCATATTATCAAAATATCTAAATTATAGTAACATTTAATTAAAACCTGAGATATTAAAGGAAAGATAAGATGCCATAGATATTATTTTTTAAAAAAGTTTTATTTTTAATTAATATTTTGATACGGTGAAATAATTGTTCTTGGTATTCGATGGTTGTGGCCATGGTTGTGCCACCGGCGGCAGGTGGTGTCAACAGTTGTGCCGGTGGTTGATGGTGTTAGGTTAAAACGGATTTAGGGGGCATATAATTTTTCAGTAAGATGTAATTAGTATATTTTTTATATTCATGGTTAAATTTTTATTTAATTATAAAGATTTTAAGAAATAAAAAACATATATAGTGCTTTATAGAATTTTTTATGATATTAATGTTCTTTAAATATTTAGTTTTATAGTAAATTTCTTAAATGAGAGATAATGAAAGAATTTGTTTTATAAAATTTTGCACTGTTCTAATCATTTTAAAATTATTTATAATATAATTAGAGTGCATTAGAGCTTTATGATCATCTATTAAAAACTTTTCCAAATAAATATTACTGTGATATTTTATTAATTAATTTATTTTTGTATCAGTCTATTTTATAAACAAATAAATAAAATATCGTATTATTTAAATATATATTTAAAATACCTAAAAATTGCTAAATATTTTCCTTTAAATTAACCTTAGGGGGGCAAGAAAACCCATCCAGTAGAAATTATTCCATAAATAGTTATTTTATAAATATAAATATAAAAATAATTAATTAGTAAATTTTATAATGATTAGTAACATTGTACAAGTAATAGATATAAATAAATGGCATGATATTCTTAATATAGCACTTAATTTTATTTTTTATTTTAAGTAAAAATAAATTCAGCTTGAAATTTAATGGATAATAATAAATTTTATCTCTTTTATAAGTGAAACCTCTCTCTATCTCATATAAACATAAGAATAACATGCTACCTGTTGCGTCTCGAATTCATGATATTGATCATCTTAGTATAAAGGAGTGAGTGTTGAGTAGAAATGCTAGATTTTTTATCGCGTTTTCACATGCGGCATCAATATTACATTCCGGATTCCTAATTATTTTACGGATTAGGGAACCTTCGGATTTCTCGTCGCCCGAACATGATCACGAGCAGGTTCGATTTTTATCGCTATTAGTCTGGAACCTACACAATACAAATTACAAATAAGAAGTCGGCAGGATTTCTTCTGCCAAAATCACTCTGATGTTCAAGTCAGTTACCTCCCGCAATAATGAAAAGTGACGCACGCTTAGAGATGCACAAAATATACTGAGTGTACGATGGAAGTGTGGATGTAAGAGTATGGGACTTGATGAGCGTTTTGTGGGAGGTCTGACTCCCTGAATGCACCGTAACGGGTGGCTCACTTTGGTAGCCTGAGAGAGGTTGTGAAAAGTTGGCGCTGGACGTAAGTCTGAGCGCAGAGACTCTAGGAATGCTCGTCTCAATGCCTAGATTCAGATTAGCGATTCGGAATCATATTGCGATCGAAACGGGAATCCTTTCCTCTGTAAAAGGATGCAGAGCTTTGGGCACGAGAATCCTCTCTGTAGGGATTCGCTGGCTGTTGATTGCTTATGGCAGTCGGTGATGTCAATTGTCGTCTTGTGACGGTGAGGAGACCATCATGCGTCGCTGACCACATTTGGCCTATTTCTCGCGTAAGGATTAGCTGGCCAGTTGTAGAGAATAGCGCGAGTCACGGTTGGTAAGGTTGACCTTCCCTCATTGGCTTGCCTCTTCTGCGCTATGTCTATCGCATACAGTCGTATTATTGAGCTGTAGGAGGCGCCTATTGACCGTAGATATTGGGCTGCTATGTAAGTTACTTTGAGTTTTGGACTGAGCTGATTGTTTGAGCC
>JAOVVI020003123.1:6231-19667 GCA_028571085.2 Nepenthes alata | reverse complement strand
CATTTGACATTCTCTCTGATTTATTGGACTCATTTGGACTAAATGTGATACTTGCTGGGCATTAGGCTCATTTTTCTATTCTGTCCCTTCAAAGTAGAAGGTTCGGATGCAGTACAGGAGTAAAGTCATGATCGGTCAGAAACTCATCCGATTTGGTGAATTCAGTTTTGTTTTGGTTGATATTGGTATTTGGTGTATTTGAATTATGGAATTGGCCGGTTATAGGCTCATTGTTATATGTTGAAAATAGTGAAATATTTTGTTATGTTTGATTATGATTTTTAGGTCGGACCATTACCTCCCTTACGATGATTGTAGAGTAGGTCGTATTTATTTTATTCGGACGGTTGTTCGATGAGATCCTGTGAGGATTATAATTTTATTGAGTGTATATTTTGGTTTGTCACACCTGAATTTTGAGATTTAGTATTATTTGTTTTAAAATTTATTTGAGAGGTTAGATTTTAAAAATTATAATTAATTATTTAAATTGACATGCTTGGCTCGAGTTTGTGACAAGTGGCCCATTGAGAGTCGAATCAGACATTGGTCATCCAAGTGTCCCATTGGTAGTCAAATCAAACTTTAGTCATCCAAGTGGCCCATTTGCGATCAAAATCTTAGTGAGCTAAAATAGCACACATGGTAACCTCCTTCATAAGGAGATGGCGTGGTCAGTCAACAATGATCGACAGGAGTAGAAGTGCTCCATCCAGAAGCGGCCGCTCAAGTTCACGCCTGGGCAACACCACAAAGTCTCTTCCCAAGCACTAGTATAGAATAGGCTTGGCACGATATCAGGATTCACCTTGTTATCTTCTCCAGGGCTTAAGTCCATCAGAGAGCACACTCTGTCTTTCTTGCTCGGAATTCTGAAGACGATCTCCTTCAGAATGTTGTACTTGACTTACAACTCATTCACTTCATTGACTCTAATCACTGAGGCAATCTGGGTAATAGAGGACACCATGGAAATAGGAGAAGGAAGGAAACAAAATACTTACAAATTTCAATAAAGAAAAGTTGAAGAAAAGTGTGGAAAGTTTCAAATGTAATGGACGGACTACTAAAAAGTGCGTGAATGTCGGAGGAGGAGAACCGTCTCGTGAACGTGTGCCCATCATTTTTGACACGTGTCGCTCCCTTAAAGGATGTAGTCAAATTAGATCCTCTACCGTATTAATTATCGGGATTGCAAATTCACCGCATGCAGACACGTGGCCAACTTTTTGACTGACAATCCGGTGATATGATGGTGCGTCATTTCAACTTCCACCAGTTTTTCAAATTTTGGCCCAAATAGTCAACAAATCTATTAACACTTGCTTCAGCAGCTTTCTAAATTTTGGCCTAAACGGTCAACAAATCCGATGTATGCTTTCTTGAGAAGTTCTTTGAATTTTATCCCAGATGGTCAATGAATCCGATCAATGCTTTCCTTGAAAGTTTTCCAAATTTTGGCCCAAATGGTCAACACTTTCTTCAAAAGTTCTCAGAATTTTGACCCAGACAATTAACGAATCCAGTTTATGCTTCTTTCAGAAGTTCTCTAAATTTTGGCCTAGACGATCAACAAATTCTGTCAACAATACTCTCCACTAGTGCTCCGAATCTTGGCTTTATGGTCAGCAGCTGTAAGCGACGTAATCAACAAACCAAAAGCCATCGCTAGATTCCTCACCAGGTCACCAAGCCATTCATGTTCCATCTTAAACATGTTGGAGGCTGGAGTTTTAGACCACCAGTTTGGGGGGTTAGTGATGGGTACACTAGTAATGGGCTAGCCCAAAAAGGAGGAACAACTTAGATCCACAATGGCCTATTTGCGGCAGAACGGTCAATGTCCAATGATGACCGGTCAAAAGGCCAAGCTGCTAGTAGCGGCCCTAGAGCAAAACGGACGACTTGGTCCCAAGACAGTCAATGCTTTTGTTGACCGAAATCCTGACTAGTTGACCGACTGAGGACTAGGCCTCAATTGGGCCAAGCCCAGATCGGCCCTACGTCTATCCTCGACTAGTAATGGTCTTCTCCTCTGATTTTACGCTCTCTCCATGGAAGGCAATTTCTATTATAACGATCATCAATAGATTCAACGCATCCCTGAAAGAATGCGTCAGAATCCTTTTCCTATCTGCTAGAAACCCTAGTGGTTATAGAATATAAAAGGAAAGCAATTAACTCAGCAATTCATACTGCCATAAGGGTTCCACACCAGAAAAGGTAGTGATCCCAACAAAGCGTGGGAACTAAGTCCTTCTACACATGGAAGGTAGCTTAGTGGAGTGGTTATAAAAGGCCATGGAGTTCTCACTTCAAAGCATGCTCTCAATTGCCTAAACAAGCCTTCTATTGTCAAGCTCTCATGATTTCAATATCATAACACACACTCTCTCTCCCACTACTTTCTAAGCGAACACAATACTTAGAGATTTCACTCCTCATGAACAATACAAGCCTTTTAGCTAACAATTGCACTCCTCAGTCACAAGTACTCTCTGCATTCTCATCCATTTATTTTCAACTTTGTAATTCGAAGGCTATTTACTGACTTAAGTGTCGGAGTATTTTTGGTTGGATAACCTTTCACCTTGACCTGGCCACTTGTTCGTAATTATGGTGTGTAGGATCCAGACTTAGTAGATAATGCCGGACTCAGACAATCAACTTGACCCGAACTCATTCGAAACTTGGATTTAGAATACATTAATGTTAAATTAAAAATAGATAATAATAATTATAATAAACATATCAGATATATAATAAATGATAGATACTAAAAGTCACAATAGTAATATAATATCCAACAAAAAAACTTATTCGAGAATCTATATTTTGTTGTATCTATGACTCAAAAATACAAGTAAAGTTACCTCAGACTCTCATGTGACAACGATCATAAGATTCACTAACAATAAGTGAAAATAACTTATAATTCAACATTAAAAAAGAAATAGGGTTTCCTAGTCCGAATGTCAGTATAAACGACTTGAATATCAATTAATAATCAATAATATGGATTTTACCGAATTCAAATATTATAGAATCTATCTCATGGATTCTACCAATTATAACTTATAAATTTTACTGAATCAAACTAACGTAAAATCCGACACATGGATCCTACCGAGTACAACTCATAGATTCCATTCAATTAGACTGTCGTAGAATCCGACACATGGATCCTATCAAATAAAACTCATGGATTCTGATGAATCCCAAAACTCATGAGGTATCATCAAGAATAAGATATCACAAAGAAAGCACATGGATCTTATTCTACCGTTGTAAACCAAAGGTCGTGCATGTCTTCCGACGGCTAATTGATACTCATAAGTTTGACTTTCGACCAAATCTATGGTCATCAAATATTCTACCAAACCAAATAAAACGTCTTACTAGCACATATAGAAACCAATACAAATGTCTCACCAGTGCATACAGAGACCAATACACACGTCTCACTAGTGTGTACAGAAACTAATACACACGTCTTACCAGCGCATACAGAAACCAATACACATGTCTCTAAGAACAAACCCAATATCTCCCACCATGATATCCTCAATATCATACTCTACAACGGTCATGTAATTATAAGCATCCCGCCACATTAGATAATATACCTCATCACCACCAAGATACAAAAATTGATATCGGATAAGTGTAGACTACACTAAGGTGTTATAACCTCCCATTCAACTAGATACCTTAGTATTCTTATACGCTCTTCTTAATCTTGACCGTAGAAAGCCAATAACTAAAATACTCACGCCATCAAGTGTAACGCAAAAAAGGCTTTACAATTTCAATGATAGAATTATTGTTTGGCACTGGTAATGACTGTACTCACACAATCAAGACCAACATAAAGAAATTTATCATCGAATGAAGAAAGAATAATAAACCAAGAATAATTTATTTTAACCAATTTAAATATTTATCTAGTCTCTCATTCTGTACTGATATACAAAACCCATTACTGAGACCATAATTTAATTATCACCTATCGACAAGCCTACTATCATAGATCTGATACAATTGTCCTGAATTTGTTTATCAATTTCCAAATGAAAGCTATATAGTAACTTAATCACATCTTATAATTCAACCTATATTCTAAAATATGCACCCACACATTTACCATCACCATAATATGTCAATATTTACTCCATTGACCATTCATGTTCATATATATATATATATATACTCTCATCTTTTAATATATTTAATATATATATTGGTATATACATATGTTGCATTTAATATATAAATAAATCCAACTTATTCTGTCTCATCAATCTTTCCTCCTTGGCGATACTTCTTTTCTTTTTTCTATTTTTCTTTCCTTTTCTTTTTTTTCTTTTCCCTTTTTCTGCCTTCTTCCTCCTCCTTTCTCCTTTCTCTGCTGCCTCCTTAATTTTTCCTTCGCTAGACGGCAAAATTAACACAGAACAACAACATCTGTCACAAAAACCACTAGATAATTTTGATTCTCTCCACTACCGACGGCTTTCCCATGAAATCACGTTTTATCCTCTATTTCGATTGGTTCTCCTCTCTTGCCTTCCATTCGCAAGCCATGGATAACTCAATAAATATGGAGAGATATTTGCAAATGGAGAAAATATATAAAATACTGAGGCTCACAAGTAATAGAGGAAATATGGAGTATTATTTGCAATTAAATTGGTGGAATATGAAGTATCACTTGTAATAAGAGGAGATAGTGACAATATAGGAAATCACTTGCCTGATTTGCAACGACACTATAACAATGGCTAGGATTAGCCGTGGCAACGACGACTTCGGCACAGATTAATGATGGCAATTTCGACTGCAAAGGTGGTGGCAGCTTCAGTGATGGCTACAATAGAGGACATTGATGATAACAAAGTACACTACCAATTTTCTTCTTTTTTTCTTCTTTCACCAGCTCTTCCTACCCGTTCTCTACCTCTCTTTTTCTTTCTTCGCTCTCCCTTTTTCTACTCCCTTCCTCCATTTTCCGCACTCCTCACTTTCGTGAAAGGTAGGATGACTATTTTAATGGGAAAAGTCCATGTAGAGCACGTGAAACAGTTATGGGTAGGGTATGGTGAGGGAGATTAGTTGGCTGAGGGTCGATGAGGGTAGGTAAGCCAACGAGAGTCGTTTGTTGAGGAAAATCTGAAGGAGACGCGAGAAATTTTGAGAGATGGGGTGAGAGAGAGTGGGCTGGGGATATTATAATCACATTGAGTTAATATCCTAATAAACCAAGTTGAAACACCGGGATATTATAATTTTTGTGTCCACTAATATTTGTATATATTTTTGAGATTTTGTTTATATGCATATGATTTCATGTACCCCCTCTGATTACCACTTACATGCATGTAGGTTTTACCGACTCTTCAATAGTTTTTCACAGGTATTTGTAATTTTTGAAGGGTTTTGTGATTTATAAAACTTAAATGATATATGTATATATATTTGTGTATCCGTATGTTATGTATTTCGGAGGTTAAAGCTAGTATCAATGTACGTAGATGGCCTTGAGTTGTTGGTCTAAAATGCAGCCGGACCTTGAGCTATTGACTTAAACCACAGTCGATATAGCTATGGTTACCGAACAATGGTAACTATTCCTCAAGTTGGTCTAATAATTTTTAATTTTTTAAATTTATGTATACTTTATATTTCTACATGTATCTGTATGGGTTATGATTTGAGATGTATAGATTGGTTCACAGATTGGGTGATAGGAATGTCTCGTATTTATGGATATGTGTTAAACCTGTAATGTGTTCATTTATATGTTCTGGTTTCAATAATTTTCTTGTTTTTTGCATATGAGATTATGATATTTTGCATCCGAAAGATAGCTTGTGTCCCACGCAAATGTGGTGACAGTCACGATTATGTGATATGACCTCAAATCGTATGATATGATATTATCCATGAGATTTGAATGAATTATTATTTATTATAATTATATCTTGGAGGGACAATTTCATGTGAACAATGGTTTAGTATGTTACATCTCCTCAGTTTTCAGTGATTTTGGCGGATCTTGTATTTTGTTTTATATGTGGCATCTCATTCCGTTTGATTTATAGGTGCTATTTTATTTGATGATATTTCTTGAGTTTTAGGCTCCTGATTCTAGATTTTATACCTTCAGACTAGTGCCTTGGATGCGATTGTAGGAGTTCAAACTTAATCGGATGTGGAATTATTTTCCTAGGGAGTTGGATATTTATGCCTATTAGGCTTCTGATCTCGGGGATGTATTTTTTATTATTGTGTTTGGATGGTTCTGGGTGGTAGTCATTATATTGAGAATTATTGGATATTTATATTATGTAGATGAGTTCTGTTGCGACATCGGACCCTGGTCTTAGTATGGATGAGGACCCGAAAGTAAAACAACACTAATACAGTTTGTAAGTAGTAGGGAGAGAGAGAGATGATAACATGTGGAGTTTTTACGTTGGAATTCCCTCCTCTGAGTGAGAGGAAAAAATCACAGGACTTTGAGTCCGAGAATGATTCCTCTATTTAAGTGTTTGAGCACAAATGGTAGAGAATAAAGTATACAGTGAATCTCAAGGATTACTCTTGCAAACACGTGTTCTTTTAGTTGGGAATGTAAGTGGCCTGCCTTTTCTCTCTCTGTGAATGTAAAATGCAAGTGAAGTAAAATTTGCATCCTTGGTAGGTACACAAGTGAATGCTTATATAGTGGGTGGAACCTTCCCATGTGGAACAGCCATGTGACGGTAGTGTGTGTAGTAGAGCCTGCCACCAACTCTGCAAATTTATTTTGTCATGTCAGAATGGTCATATGTATGCAGGCTCGCTCTGTGAGATGTCACTTCTATAGCAATCATGCCTACTCTTCAGTGATTATTGCCAGCAACTCACGGGGAGTTAATGCGGGGCAAGGCATTTAATGAGGCGCACCTTTTTAAATTTCGCTTGCCGTTTAAACCATTTCTCCCTTGCCATTCTAGTTGTATGTTTCCAAACTTCTTAGTTTCTAAAAAACTCTCTGCAACTCAAAGCTTTCATTGGCAATTTCTGTCTTCTTCTCTGTGTTTCCAAACTCTTCCATGGCGCCAGGAGTGAGGGATATTACCTCATCACTGACTTTGGCTAATCTTGAAACCATTCGAGTACAATATAGGATCCCAAGCTTGATGGGTTTGGCAGCTCCTGACGCCCATGAGAGAGCATGCAGCCCTCTTGACGGCTTTATTACCATCTACGAAGTCCACCTTAAAAGTGGTCTTCAATATCCCATGCCCTTGGAGTTCTTTGAGCTGATGAGGGACCTTCAAATTCCTGTGGCCAGACTCTAATCCAACGCCATTAAGTATCTAGTCTTGCTTTGTGTCTTCGCTCGTTGCCACCATAAGATCTTCAATGCTGTGACATTGAAGGCCATTATGAGGTTTAGCTATAGGCAAGATTGGATTATGATTACTCATCACCCTGATTTCCTTGCCATCAGTGGTGGAACCCTGATTCTATTAAGCGGTGGAAGGATAAATTCTTTTTCCTTGGAGTCTACAAGAATTGGGCTATTCCCAATGGGTGGGGCAACGTGGAGTCCAAATTTTGCAAGGATGCCACTCCTGAGGAAAGGGCTGCCGAGAAGGACTTTACGTACTTGTTGTTAGCCAACCTTAGTTCATTTAATGAGAACGGCAAGAATAAGTGGTTGAGGTTCGAGTCCATGGAGAAGGCCAAGTGGGAGTCTCAGCCCAAGGACTTTGGTGCCTCTTCTACTCTTCTAGAAAATAAGAAGAAGAAGAAGAAGAAAGCTATGAGGATTGAGGAGCCATCCAAGTGGACGATGAAGAGCCATTAGACGGAGACTTGGAAGCATTCTAGAATGATCATCGAGTACCCTTCATCTTCCAATGATGACGAGAGCATTATTGAGCGCCTGATAAGGAAGAAGGGGCCCATCCGAGGAGTTGAAGGCATCAGGCCATCAGTTGTCGTGGAGCCTCTGGAGCATCCCTTTGAGATCGTAGGCCTGTACATGGAACCACTTGTTGCCCCTCTTCCTCTTGATGAGCTCGTGCCTGATATTTCCTCTATTTTCACTGGAGAGACCTCGAATTAGATTGACAATCCACTTGAGGACATTATCGAGGAATAGGAAGAGGAGGAGATTGAGGCGACTCAAGCCGAGGACGCAGCGATAATGATCACTACGACAATTGCTGAGATTGCTGAAGGTAAGGAAAGTTGGGCTGCAGAGTTACCTACTGGTGAGACGGCTGAGATCCCTTATCTTACAATCCAAATCTTTAGTCCAATTGAGCTCCTGTCTGAGGTCCATGAAGAGGTTCCGGTCGAGGATGTCGCTGGGGGAGGTGAAGTTGTCCCTGTCCCTGTCCGAGGAAGCGGTTGAGCCCCCACTCCTTTATTTTTGTGAAGTTGCCCATGCGGCCAAGGCCAGGGTTGTGGTTTTGGTGGTGTAGGAGGCAGCTGTAACAGAGCCGGCTGAATCTGAAGCTCTCGGAGGGGACAGTCTAGTGGAGAGCTCCATTTTCTCCAAGGTACATCTTTGTTCCACCTTAGGCACCTTTACTTTCTGAATGACACTTTTATAACAAACCCCTATTTTGCAGCTTCGTGAGCTGGTCGGCCAAGTTACTCCAATTATTGATGAGACTGCCCAGTCTCTCATGGGCTTGGAGACACTTAAGGCTGTTAAGGAGCGAAATAAGTGCGAGGAGCTCAAAGTCGCTGAGGCCAACAACAAAATTGCCTCTCTCAAGGATTTACTGAACGCTTAGTTCAGTAGTACATTTTCCTTTGGGGCAGGAATATTCGTCTAGAGGCCGAACTTAGGATGTCAATAAACGTCAAGGATCTCAAGTCCGTCCTTGAGCAAAAGTATTGGGATAGCATTGCACTGTGTCAACGCTTAATGAAGATGTTGGTGCCCCAGTTCCCTCTTTCCCCGCTCCATCCGAGGATTGCAGGTGTGGACAGCAAAACAAATTTGATTGTTTGCCCGGAGGAGGACGAGATCTTAGACCTGTCTGTGCTCGGATCCCCCAGGCCTTTGCGCACCATTGTATATGTGTTTTTCTTTTCCCCTTTTGTTGTACACAACATAAAGTATGAATGAAAGTTATTTTTTCCTTGTGTAACTTCTCTTTTTTTATTTATGCTTATGGTTCTTTTATAGACTTAGGCTATTAGGAAGTTTTATCGTTCATGAGCAAAGTGTCCGAACCTTTTAATCATTGTTGGATAAAGATGCTACCTCTAGGGTCTTTGCATGCTTGCTATTCTGTCCTCGGACCCTGGTCTTAGTATGGATGAGGACTCAAAAGTAGAGCAACACCAATACAGTTTGTAAATAGTAGAGGGAGAGAGAGAGATAACGACACATTGTATTTTTACGTGAAAAGCCCTCCTTTAAGTGAGAGGAAAAATTACAGGACTTTTAATCTTAAAATAATTCCATTATTCAAGTATTTGAGTACAAATGGTGGAGAATAAAGTGTATGGTAAATATCAAGGATCACTCTTATAAACACATGTTCTCTTAGTTGGAAGTGTAAGTAGCTTGCGTTTTCTCTCTCTATGAATGTCAAATGCAAGTGAAGTAAAATTCTCATCCTTGGTAGATACACAAGTGAATGCTTATATAGTGGATGGAACCTCCCCACATTGAGCGGCCATGTGGAAGTGGCGTGTGCAGTGGAGCCTGCCACTAACTCTACAAATCCATCTTGTCATGTTAGAAAGGTTGCGTGCATGTGTGCTAGCTTTGTGAGACGTTACTTTTGCAGTTATCACACCTGCTCTATAGGCCATCATTTCCTGTGAAAATTACATGTTGTAGAGAGTGTGTATGCCTTTGTGAATGTCATCCCCTTGAGTTGGCATCCTCGATCGTTCTAAGCTTCCTTTCTGTGGTTGCACCATTGGAGACTTCTCAAAGTCCGTGTCCGTGATGAAGGCTTTGGCCTTTGTCATGCTCGCGGACGTTTGGTGATAAATATCCTCGGGCTTCAATTGAGGGCTTGCTGAGCAATAAGTCTTCGGGCTTCTAGAGTAATATCTTCTGTGCCATGTTCTCGGAGCTTTACTGGAGACTTTGGTCTCTTACGGAGTCATCGAGCTTTCATAGCTGAGGCAAGCTCTCAGACCAACTCAGCACTTTGGGCTTCTTTGGACAAGAGCCTAGGTCCTCGAGCCTCAAAGGCTAATTTAGCCTCTCGGACCAAATCAGCTCCTTGGGCCTCTTGGGACGTCGACTTAAGTCCTTGAACCACTTAAGCTAATTTAGTTCCTTGGGTCAAATCAGCCTCGTGAGCCTCCTGGGATGTCGGTCCAAGTCATTGGGCCTCTAGAGCCAATTTAGTTCTTTGAGTTAAATCAGCCTCGTGGGACTCTTGTAACGTGGGCTCAATTTTTAGACCTTTTGTTTGAGCCCTAGGTATTACTACCCATCAAGTTGTTGTTTTATTAGGTGTCTACTTTTTGACTTATGAATAACAAGTCATTTATTATTTTGTCAAAATTTATATCCGATCATATCCTGTATAGGTAAAATAGTGTTGGGTCTTGTATATGTATGAATTGTTATATTCAAAGTATAATTTTATCAATATTAATATATTTATCAGACTTTTATATTATAGAAATTATTTTGACCTATGTATTATGTCTTAGGGACGTAATAGTGGTAGTATCAGAGAAATGTTGAAAGGAGGAGTCGTTTTGGGCTCCTTTGAGTCATTTTGGGCAATTTTGGGAAACTTGTTGATTTAATTTTATGTTGATAGGTGATTGATATGGTGGATAATAGGTATGTTAGAAGTAGAAGATCAGTTTCTAGTCAGGAAGATGAGAATATGAGCAGAATTCAGAAAGTTGTTAGGGGAAGGAGATCGGTCTCTAGTTGCGAAGATGATTATACGGCAATGATGGGTCGCATGAACGATATTACGGATCAAATGATTCTGTGTTAAGATAGTGATTTAGCAGCTATGAGGTAAATGGCCCGTCAAGATCAAGAGGCTCAAGAGGCTTTGAGAAGAATGGCCGAGCAAGGCTAAGGTAGGACGCCGTTTAACTGATTTATGGATGAGCATGTCCTAAAATTTTGTGAAGAGTTTGATGCTATGAAGGTACAAAATTGTCTGCAAAAAGTGGAAAGAGTGCTTGAAGCGATTGATTGCCTTGAGAAAGATATGGTCAAGTTTGCTTCTTATAAACTGGAATGTGAGACTAGCAAATGCGTAGGCGATCGAGTGCCACACTTTAGGGCAAGAGAATAAAGAGATCGCTTGGAATGTATTTTGTGAGGCTTTCTTGGACAAGTTCTTTCCATCTAACATCCAAGATATCAAGGATGATAAGTTCAGTCGATTGAGATAAGAAAATAGATTAGTGATTGAGTATGATGCGCAATTTATAGAGCTATCCAAGTTTGCCTCACATGTTACAAGAGATGAAGCTTTTGAAGGTTTGCTGGGCTGAAAGATTCAATAAGGAAGCAGTTGGTACTTTTCAGATTGAGAACATGTAGTGAAATTTTACATTGGGCACTATTGATTGAGCAGGAACAACTCAGGGAGTGGTATTTCCTAAAGAGGTTGCAGTAGAAAGGACAAAGTTTCCATGGTGGAGGCTCGCGTTCAAAGTCCAATGACAAAGGAAAGGAGTCTAGAGAGATGTCTTCTCCTCCAAAGTTTCACTTTATGAAGTCTACAAGCAAGCAAAGTGCAAATAACTATGTCAAGAGAGTCTATTATCGACGGTTTGGAGCATGCTTCAAGTGTCATCAGGAAGGCCATTGTACAAAGGACTACCATCAGTCTCAGGGGAGGGAGTGTCTAGAAGGAAGGCTAGCGGCTTCTGGAAGAGCTTTTGCAGCATTAGTCCATAATGCTAAGTTGAATCTGTCTATGGTAGAAGGTATCTTGCAAATTTTTAATCCCATAGCGTATATGTTGATGGACCCCGGGGCTATACATTCTTTTGTGGCCCCTAGATTTGTATTTAATTTATGTTTGCCGCCTTAATTTATGGAGATTACTTTTGTAATATTGACTCTAGTTGGTAAATCATTGCTGTCAGAGATTGTTTCTCTTCGATGTTCGATTTGGGTTTGTAGCTATAAATTGTCAGTAGATATGATATTGTTGAATAGGCTGAATTTTGATGTTAGCTTGGAAATTGATTGGTTGATGTACTATCACGCTATGCTAGATTACTTCCATAAATCGGTGTTGTTTTGTATTCTAAGGTATTAATCTTTTGAATTCTAAGGTAGGATCGAAAAGGAATCATTATGACAGATTTTGACTCTTTATGCGAGCCATTTGATGTGAGAAGGATGTTAAGACCAATTTTGGGAGTTATTCAGGGGTCATTAAGAATATCCTTATTATTTGTGAGTTTGAGAATGTATTTCTAAAAGATTTATCGAGATTGCCTCATGATAAAGAGATTGAAATTTTCATTGATATGGTGCGAGGATCAGTGTTGATTTTGAAGGCTCCTTATATGATGGTCCTGTCCGAATTAAATGAGTTGAAGCGATAGCTGTAAGAGTTGTTAGAGAAAGGTTTTATTCAATTGAGTGTGTCACCTGGGGAGCTTTGGTATTGTTTTTGAAGAAGAAAGGTGTGTGGATTATACGAAATTGAGTAAAATTATAATCAAGAGCAAGTATCCTCTCCTGATGATCAATAATTTATTTGATTTGTTGTAGAGAGTTTGGATATTTTATAAGATTGATTTGAAACTGGGATATCATAAGCTAAGGATTAAGTGGGATGGCATACCCAAGACAGCCTCAGGATAATATATGGTCATTATGAGTTTCTTATGATGTCTTTTGGATTGACCAATGCTTCGGTATTGTATCTTTCAACTGTTCTTAGATCAGTTGTATTTGTTTTTATTGATAATATTCTGATTTATTCGATGAGCATTGAGGATCATGAAACTCATCTGAGGGCGGCATTGTAGACGTTAAGAGAGAGGTGTCTGTTTGTAAAATTAAAAAAATCTGAGTATTGGTTGGAATAAATTTCTTTCTTAGGTCATATTATGTCTAATGGTGGTGGATCAGTGGATCCAAGTTAGGTGAAACCAGTGATTAATTGGGGGAGACCGTAGAATATTGCAGAAGTACGAAGTTTCTTGGGTTTGGTCGGGTATTACTAGTGATTTGTTAAAGATTTCTCAAGGATTGTGGTACCTTTAACCAAGTTGACACAAAAGCAAGCAGTGTTCATCTGAGATGATGATTGCGAAAGTAGCTTTTAGAAATTGAAAATGAGGTTGACTTTGGCACTGATGTTGTCGATTCCCGATGAATTAGGAGGATTCGTTGTATATTGTGATGCTTCTAGGAGAGGGTTGGACTATATCTTGATGTAGCGAGATCGGGTGGTCACCTATGG
>JAOVVI020003122.1:0-19669 GCA_028571085.2 Nepenthes alata | reverse complement strand
GACGGTTATTCTTGACGGTTGGTTATGGATAAAATCCTCCAACTATATAAAGACTTTATCCCAACAGAGAAAAAAGAGGAAGAAGAGAGAGGAAAGAGGAAAAGCTTTGTTGACCAGTTATTCTGGAACTATGTGCTCCGTCCAATATATCTTACAAAAAGAGCTATCTCTATCCCAGAATGAGGGTCCCGTTGGAAGAGGATTATCTCTCTATCCTTGAAAGCCTGACTTCCGTCTATGCTTAATCCATAAAATATGCATCCTCCATTGATCTTGTATATTTTTTTAAAAGACATCTGACTTGAGCGTTGGAGGATTTATGATGGAAGTAATTTTTATCGAACTCTGACCTCTAATTTTTAGTTGTATTGTACAGGATTCAGATTCAAGACTATGGAGACGGATCCGCATCTGATCGACTAAAATAAAGATCCGATTTGTTGCCTTGAATCCATAGGACGACCCGAATTCTGGTACGCACCATTGGCACCGTCTGTGAAAAACGGCCAAAAAGCCAGAGAAATTAGGCGACTTCCTAAACAAATGATGGCAGTACTCACCCTGTCATTGGCGCGTTGACGCTTGGGGGCTGGTGGCTACTTCCTATCTTCTGCGATTTTCCAGTAATGAGAAGTCGGAGAGCCAAGCCAAGTCAAATCGGCAGGCATTTTTCATGCAAGAGAATAATACTCGTACAGATTATACATCCGAAATGCTCCAGGCTTTGTGTACACGATATAGTCGTCAAACACTTTGGGCTTCTCCTCAACACAAGTCTCCAACATAATAAAAAGAAAAAAAAAGAAAAAGGCCCAAATTTGGCCCACGGACGGTTTGACTTAGTCAAAACGGCTCCAATTTATTTCCCACGGCCGGTTTAACTAGTCAAACCGGCTTTAGCTTTCACCAATAAAAAAAAGCAGATCAAATTTCAACGCTGCAGCAGAAAAGAAAGAGGAGGGAGGAGGAAGAAGGTGGCAAAGCTAGCAGCGGCAGCGACCACCGTCGTCGGAGGAGGCGCAGCCCAGATCTAAAGCCGGTGATGCCTTCTTCCCATTTCCTCTCCAATTTCGTGCCGAGATTTGAATGGAGAAAGGAGATCATAGCTGTATGGAACCATCACCGGAAGAAAATCTTGAAATCAAGAGAGAAGAAGGGCACTGACAGCGCTCACATAAGCTGCCGTTGCCACAAATCCCATCGCCAAACGGCCATCACAGTGCCTGCCGACATCGCCTGTACGACTTCACCGGTGTTCTTCAAAGCCCTCTCCGTGATTCCTCAAAACCACGCACAAAAATCCAAACCGACATTTTGCTCTCACAAGAAACTGATTTCAATTCCAACTGGCATCTTCTCTCACAAATGCCCGGTCCTGTTGCCAACTCAGCAAGTTTTGCCCAAACCGACAGTTTCTCTCACAGGTGCCCGATTTTAAGCGGCATCTCCTCTCAAAAATGCCGATCCAGAAAATGGCTCCAGCAGGCAAGCCAGCGCACAGAACGGCAACAACAACCGTCGCAGGAGGAAACGATGCCTAGAACTGACACCGTTGAAACCTTCACCACATTTCCCCTCGATTTTATGCCGCAATATGAAGAGGTGGAGTGAAATCGCGAAGCCTTTCGGCGCGAGAGCCACCGTCTCCGTCACCATCATCATCGGAGAAAAATTAATAAATCCAAGCGGGTAAATCCACTATGAGGATACCAATCTTGTGTTCGCATGTGAAAAATTTGTGATAATCAACTGAAATTTTGGAGAATTATGAGGTGAGATGGAGAGAAGAGGAGGGCATCGACGGCACTCGCGTGAGCTACCATCATTGCCGTCCCCGCCGTCTGTGGTTGTCGCCATGACCGACTACATCACCAAGGCAGGACCACTCTCCATTGGCGCTCAGCATCATCTTCTCCATCGACAACCACTTTGGCCGCATACCAGTATTTCCCTCTCACATAAATCCGGAGTTCAAAGGCACTTTACTTCTGTCTCCGCCGGCCTGATCGATTCCGGCATTTAGTTTCACAACAAACCGGACAAGCACTCCGATGCTTTGTCTCTTAGCAAGCCGGTCAATATTCATTCAGACAGCAGTTCAACTAGTCAAAGCCCACTCCGACTCTCAAATCAACTCCGGATTTTCCCTGCGCAGAAGTGAAACATTTGGCCCGTGAAAGTCATTCCACTGATTTTCACTTCGCTCCAAAAATCATTATGGCTCTCAAAATCAACTCCGGATTTTCCCTGCATAGAAATGAAGCATTTGGCCCGTGAAAGTCATTCCACAGATTTTCACTTCGCTTCCAAAAATCACTCCGGCTCTCAAAATCAACTCCAGATTTTCCCTATGCAGAAGTGAAGCATTTGACCCGTAAAAGTCATTCCACTAATTTTCACTTCGCTCCAAAAATCACTCCGGCTCTCACGAGTGCTCATACACTCCGGAAGACTGCCAACTCCGAACTTCGACTAACTCTAGACTTCAATTGACTTTGAATTTCAACGCTGATTTTCCCTAGTGGCACGAAAAACTCCAAAAATCTCTCCTAAATTAAGCACTCCGGTAGCAACGCATTATCTCAGCCAATCAAAGTTCACTCCAACATAACTTTGGATAGTCAATGTTCACTCATGTGGCTTGTCCACTCCGGAAGGTTGCCAATCCCGAACTTCAATCAACTCCGAAATTTTGTCAACTCTGAATTTTCCCTAGCAGCACGAAGCACTCCGAAAATCTCTCGTAAATTTCTAAATTGGCATTTGAAGGTGTAAAAACCAATTTTAATTCTCATCAGTATTTCCTATCACAACTTCTCGGCCTGTATTTTCCTACCTGGCATTCCGGTCCAGAACCACTCCATCCAAAAGCATTACACCCCGCTTAAAGTCCACTTCAGATTTCTGTCTCACGTTTAGCCGGTTTAGATTCCACTCCGGTAATTCCTCTGTCATTCAGCTGCTAGGATTCAGTCCGACAACAGCGCATTATCTCAGCCGGCCAAGATTTATTTTGACAGCAATTCAGCCTACTGAGATATTCTCTAACAGCGAAATCCATTCCGGTGATATCTTCTCATAAGAAATTGGTTCCAAATCCAAATCGGCATCTTCTCTCACACAGCCGGTACAAGTCAACTCCGGTGCACCAGATAAAAACCACCAAAACTCACCTCTAATCTGCTTGAGAGCTCTTTCGCCAAATTATGTCACTCCTGGAGATCATCTCAATCTTGAAGATTACTTTGTTTGGATTCTTAGTCCACTCTAAAGGTTTTTTCACTCTAGAATTTTATCTGACTCCAGATTCCAGCCACTCCGAAAGTTTCATTCACTCTGGATTTGCCGCACACCAAATTTTCCTCAGGAAGATAATTCACACCAGATTTTTAGTTCAAATTTTACTCATTTATGAATTTTCACTTAAAAATTGAACTCCAAGAGTTTTACTCCGAAATTCTCTTGAGGTCATATTGTGAACAATACATCCTACCATGAGTAACCGAACCCAACACAACGGCCTTTGTTGACAATCTTCTAGCGATTTCAAATGCTTCGACTTGTACCGATCTCAGGATATTACGCTGGAGTTTCACCCTTCAACTCCCGCGTAATTGAGGTCATCCAACATTCACAGAAAAAGGCTTGGATTGATAATCTCGTAGCCCAAGCGGCCACTAGCGACAAGACATGACGGTGATCAAAAAATCGATTCAGTCATTAAATACTGATGAAAGCCAAGAGCATGGTCTATATCGCTCCAAGAACATGGCACACCATCTAATTTGAATACCAAGAGGCTCAAAGGTGGTCGAATTCTAAACCTCGGTTACATCACCGAGCGGCCCAAAGGAGGTCAAATTCTAAACTTCGGTTACATCACCGAGCGGCCCAAAGGAGGTTAAATTCTAAACCTCGATTACATTACCGAGCGGCCCAAAGGAGATCAAATTCTAAACCTCGGTTACATCACCGAGCGGCCCAAAAGAGGTCAAATTCTAACATCGGTTACATCACCGAGCGGCCCAAAGGAGGTCAAATTCTAAACCTCGGTCATATCATCGAGCGGTCCAAAGGAGGTCAAATTCTAAACATCGATTACATCACCAAGCGGCCCAAAAGAGGTCAAAGTTTGAAATCAGATTTTTCAAAGATGACAAGTCAACAAAGTCAAACAAACAGTGTCCCATCAGAAATATATCGGGAGTTAAAAATTTTAAATCACCCGACATGGGGGGCTAATGATGGGTACAGTATAACCAGCCTGGAATATGGGTACAGTATACCCAGCCTAGAAAACCGTTCAAATTATTTCTCACAATCCACCGGCGGTTATCTTTGGTGGTTGGCTATGGATAAGAATGACCGGCGATTATCTTTGGCAGTTGGCTGTGGATAAGAATCCTAAAACTATATAAAGACCCTCCAAGAGATCTTCCAGGGGGAAGAGGGAGAGAACGGCAAGGAAAACAGCCAAAAATTTGCAGAAAGAAAGTTAAGAAGGAGGCTAGCCCTCCATCATCCCGTGTGGCCAAGATAATTTCTCAAGGGTCGATCCAAACAATCCCCATCTCCCTCCAAGAGATTCCCTTCAAATGACATCCCTTCAGAGGCATACATTTAAGCCGTTCACCGATTAAACGCAATTAAACACTCCATCCACCAAATATACATCTTCTATTTATCTTTCTATATTATTAAAAAGACATCTGACTTGAGCGTCAAAGGGTTTACGGTGGGAGCAATTTTCACCGACCTCTGACATCTCTTTTTGGTTGTGTTACGCATGGTTCAGGTTTGAAACTATGGAGAGCGAATCTACGTCAGATCAATCAGCAAGAAGATCCGATTTGTGGCCCCTGATTCGTAAGATAACCCGTATTCCTGGAACGCAATAAAAATATCTTTCAGATACACTCCTAGATCTAACATGACTAATCTCAACACAAAATTATCCTAAATTTACCTACAATTAATAGCATATTAATTATCTTTATTAATGATCATTTTGAATCAAGAGTCTAATAAACCTGAATAAAAAAAGTGGGATATTACAAATAACCTATGATATTTCCTTTTTACCATCTGTTAATAATTAAAGAATGAAAATGCTTTCAATGAAAATTTATTTTTTTAATATTTTTTGGTTAATAAGAAAACATTTTTTATTCTTGATGGGTCTAGCAATGACGTGGGCTGATCCAATCACAACGAAGGACGATCCAATAACCAGGCCATTAGCCAGTGAAATCCAATGCAAAGCAAGGTCCATAAACTGTCCAACCAGCTCATCTGCTATGTGTAGGCTCGAGGAGGACCAACAGCCCAACCTTAAGGAGTAAAATATGCGGCTCAACCATTCATAGTAAAGTTCACCATCCACCTCAGCGACAGCAGTCTGGAAGTGTAGAAGACGTCGGTGCTACATCTCTTAACCAATGGAGATGGTGGTCAACCATAAGGAATTATCGTGCCCACCAACCAATGGTAGTCCAGCCAACCCACACAAGAAGAGAACTGGCCCCTATTGGCCACCCCCAACCACGGTCACATTACCGCCATAAGATAACATATGATATGGTGGCTCCCATTTACGTTCCAGTGGCCAACGAATTCTGATGGAACACCTGTCGTCCACCTCAATGCCGAAGCCTTATTCGCAAAGCACTATAAACTCCTTCACCTTTCATGGGATAAATAATCGAGCAATTTTCAGTGGAAAAGCTACCATCGAGCGAGACTCAAAAGTTAAGAAAGAATCGAGCTCTCTTTCCCAATACATCTCTTTCTCCTCCTCAAAAAGTCACTCTCTGTCGAGTGTTACCTAGTGAGCCACTCACCGAGTGCGTAACATTGAAGTCCAAAACTCCGTGTCTTTAAGCTGCTCCCCATTGAGCGCTCTACAGGAGCTCAGGTCTCTCTCTCAATCCCTGCAAATGCATATTATTGTATTCTTTTTCATCCTCAATATATTTTTCTATTCTATTGAAAAGATTTTTGAATTGAGTGTCGGAGGATAAATTGGGTAGTGAGTCCCACAAATCCTCTAACCTCTTATTTATAATTTATGGTGTATAGGTTTCAGGTTAGTAGCGACGGATATCAGACCCACTCCAATTCGACTTGCTGTAGAAGATCAAGTAACTCTCTAATCCGTACCACAACCTAGAAATCAAGGACGCATCAATTTTACTCATTTATTTTTATCATATGGTTTTTCATTCAAAATTCTCTAAAATTAAATATTCATTAAGGTCTCACCCACAATTAACGCATCCATATATCATGGTGGCCAGATTTTTAATATTTTTTTTAATATTAGAATTTTTATTTTTTAATTATTATATTATAATAGAAGATACAAAAACTAAGATAGGTAAGTCGTGTTAACCTAAAATATAAGATAAATAATGATAAGATTTGAAAAGTTTTAAAACTTACCTCTATAGATGATGAAATAAAATAATGGCATTGAAGATAATTTGGATATTTAATATGCTAAATGTAATACCAATGATAAAATACAAACTAATCAAGATTGAAATAAATAAATATGTGGGGAATGGACTAAATAAAGACAATTTGACAAAACTTGAATCTGCGTTGATCATTCATGCATAAAACTAATTTAGGAGACAACCTCGTCAAAGATTCAGTGTAGTGGTTGAGTTGTCAGGTGATCATGAATCTGAAAGGTTGAGGTGCTTAATGACTCGACAAAATAATAAAAGAGATGTCTAATTCTGATGAACATTTACATTTAATCGAGGAATGTACAAACACATTGAATCATACTACAAAAACCAAACAAGTGCTAATGCGTACTTGGTTCCGACTTCAAATAGATTCGGATTTGTCTGGATTGTTTGACTCGAGTCCGTTCACTGAGTTCGAATCCTACACACCACTAAAACGAACAAGAGATCAATGTGTCGACGGGAGGTTATCCCATCAAAAATACTCCGACCTTCAAGTCAGTAAGTCTTCTAAGCATGGAAGGTAAATTGAAAAGTAAGAGAGGGAGAGTGTGAGTTGGTCGATCGGGAGTGTTGGCGTATTGAGAACATGAGCTATCGCTTCCTACTCACAGAGAGCATGAGGACGCAAAGTTTTGAAAGTGTGGAAGCTTTCAGAAACAATTATCAGAAAGCCGAATAGGTCTCCAAGAAGCTGGAGGCCTTTGGTGGGGTTGGAGGACGAACGTCTGGGTAGACTGGAATGGACGATGAGCCTTTGTCAAGTACTCTGTAAGCGTTCATGGGTCTTGTCTGAGTAAGAGCTTGCCTTGTGTGAACCAGAGCTTGTATCAGTAAGCGTTTTGCATAAGTAAGCTTGTATACGTAAGAGATTGTTTGTAAGTAAGAACTCTTCTGTAAGTCAGAACGTGTCTGTGTACGTAAGAGATTTCCTGTCCCTTGAATGAGAATTCTAGGATTTACTTAAAGGTTAACGGGGTGATCTTCCTTGGTTGGAAGGCGTGATCTCCTGGATTATTCTGGTCGGCCTTCCTTCCACAGACGGCGCCAGTTGCCAAACTGACTTTGATAGCTTCCATCCATGGTGATTAGCGGCTTTCTAAATTACTCACCTTCCTTCTGTGTATTTTACCATTGGAGAGCCCCAATTGGCAGGAGATTGGAAAAATCCGATGCCTTCCTTATGGGAAGGGCGTTGATTTTGTCAATGTCTTTTTTGGGAGCTGGCTGAGATCATGGAAGGTGCTGAAAGAGCCGTTGCTGGTCATCTGCTGGATCGTGGGCTCAAGTGGGCCAGGCGCGTAAAAAGCCTTTTTGGTCCTGCCGCTACAGTACATCCGATCAACACTCGAGTTGACCGTTTGTATACGAGTTGGCCGTCTGCTGAGGTCTGGGCGGTCAACGCTGGCGTTGACCATCTTGGGCCTTTCAGGATTTGGGCCTGCGTCTCCTATTGGGCCGTCTTTGAATTGACCGTCCAACAGGCCGTTTTGGGCCTCCATTGACCTTGGGTCAGCCCAAATTATGGTATACCCATCACTAGCCCCCAAATTGGTGGCCAGAATTTTGGCCTCTGGTATGTTAATGATGGGATGTCCCTCACTGCCCTTTGTCATTTGAGGATCCCAGAGGACTCTATGAAAGGCAGAGAGGGAAGTTTGACCAAAATTGTTGACCGTTTTTGGTTAGTTCCGGAGAAGAGTGTTAATCGAAGCTGTTGACCGCCTTTGGTCAGTTTTGGAGAAGAATATTGACTAGAACTGTTTGACCGTCTTTGGCCAATTCCGAAGAAGAGTGTTGACAGGAGCTGTTGACCGTCTTTGGTCATTTTTGGAGAAGAATGTTGACTAGAACTGTTGACCATTTTTGGTTAGTTCCAGAGAAGAGTGTTGACCAAAACTGTAGACCGTCTTTGGTCAGTTGCGGAAGGCTTTCTGCGAGCCCTGATGGACGCGTGGTCATCGCCGGCTTGCAGGTCAAAAGTAGACACGCGTCTTCTTTTGATTTGATAAATATCCGGGCCATTAATGCGTCAGAGATTTGCCTTTTGAAAGACCAAACATGGAGGTGACACGTGGTAGAACTGATGGCGTCCATTATGAGGGGGTTTAAGGCATTTTGTCATTTAAGTTTCCCTCCACGCTTTGAAATTCTTCTGCGCCTCCTTGCTTTCATCTTCTTCATCTTCGACTTTTACTTCTCCAAGAAGCCCTAGCCCTTTCTGCAAGCCATAGCCTCCGTCGCCGACATAGCCTTTGTCCTTAGATAGGGTGACGTTAAAGCATTATGTGTTGAGTTTAATATCCCAGAGGATATTGGATGGAGGGTCTCGAGCAAGGATGACAGAGCCTTCTCTCCACCGGCAGGGGACCTCACGATATATGAGGCCCACCTGAGATGCGGCTTTCGTCTTCCTCTACCGGATGACTTGCTGTCAGTCCTGCAAGCCTTATGAGTCCCAATCTCTCAACTTCACGCCAATGCCGTACAGTATATCTGTACCCTCTGTGTTTTCCTTCGTAAACATTCTAAGAGGTTGAGGATGCCGATGGTGAAGGGGCTTTTCAAAATAAACGCGGGAGGCGAATGGATATCGCTCGTCCCCCGTCCTCGCCTAAAAATAAACACGGTCATTTATGACTCGCTCAAGAACTGAAAGAACCGGTACTTTTTTGTGAGCGTGGGGGTGACCTAACCCCTTACGAAGGATTGGGGCCAGGTGCCGGAGGTATATACTGGGACGCCATCTGTGGTGGAGACGGTGTCCCTGAAGTGGTTGACTAAGTTGGTCAAAGACCATCTTGCTGACTTCAAGAGGGACTTCTTGGTCTCTAGGGTAGAGACCAAGAAGGTGAATTGGGGACCGCCTTCCTCGGTTCAAAAGCCCCTGCCGCCAACAAGGATGATGCGGCCGGAGGACTCTAAGGTTCTGCTCATCCGTCTCCGCCCCACAAACGAAGGATTTATTAGCCCGTTGCCTAAGAGGGTGTTGGAGACGCCTTCCTCGTCGTCGTCCTGCCCCGATTACTTCGCCGCCTGGATCGACAACGGCCCTGGCAGTACTACGGGCATGGAGAAGACCTTTGAAGATTGGTTGGTGGACTTGGGAGAAAGTGTCATCTTGGCATAGCCCGCGCCGCAGGCAGCTCCTCGAGCGGTGCAAACAGAGTCCTTTACGAAGCCCGCCTGTGAGCCAGTGGTGGAGGCGAGGGATCCATCCGTTAGCTCTCCAGTTGTGCGTACTCCTGCTATGGAGCCAATGGTGGAGCTCGGTCCTCCAGCAACTGTTGTGGAGGCTATAGTCGGGGAGCCTACAGTCGCTATGGACGACATAGATGATGGGCTACTAGATAGCATTCTGGAGGAGCCTGCTACCAGCTCGGTTCAAGAGGACGTCGCTCCTGGTCCACCGCCGCCTGGCCCAGGTCTGGAGGCTTGGCCTAAGAGGCCCGTGAGGAGAGTTTGGGAGGTATAATTCTTGGTGATGTCTTCCGCATACTTTCTCCTTTCCCAAATTTCCAACTTTTTCTTTGTTTGTCTTTTGTGTAGACATCGAAGCTCACTGCTGCCATCATCAAGGCGGTGGAGCAGCGAGACTGGGTGATCGCCGATAGGGAGGCGGAGATCGCCTGGCTGGACGCTAGGCTGGTTACTTCAGGGGAGAGCACCGTGAGGTGACTGTTGCCCTCGAGTCTGTCCTAGCGGGAGTAGAAACGGAGAATGCCAACTTGAAGGCTGAGGTTACAGACTTGAAGGCCAAGGTTGCCCATTTGAAGGAGGAGGGCAATCGAGCCAAAGCACGCACCGATTGACTTGTTGGACGAGTAGCAACCTTGGAGAACGACATGAGTCTTCGTATCTGCCCCCCACGTGGTTGAGGGCATGATGCACGCACGGCTGGTGGAGGGGGTCAACATCAGTCGTCATATTGTGCGGTTGGTCGATCCCGACTTTCTAGTTGACCTCATCAATCTGGCCAACAGAGTGGCGCAGTATAGAGATAACCTCGTGGGGGAGCCCCGTGACAGTCAGAGGCATCAACCACCCCCTTAGCCTCTTATGTTGTACATTTTTGGTACCTCCATTGTATTTATGTACATAAGATGTATCTTGTAACATATTCGGAAGCAATAAAATAGAAGTTTTTTCAACTTTGTGTCCATTTGCCTTTACTGCTTTTGTGTTTTCATTCTTGTTACATTGGACGGCCAACTTGGTTGGACGGCTGCCATTGTTGTGCTTCCTAAGGAGTGAGGTCCTTAGGCTTTACAGGCGGTTGTGTTAACTAGCCTTGTGGCGCTGCCAAAGTGCTGACTTGGTCAGCCGGTGCTGGAGAAGGATTCTTCTCCCTTCGACCGTCGTTGACTGATCACGCTATCTCCTCGTAAAGGAGGTTGTTGTATGTGCTACGTAAGCCCCCTAAGATTTTGACCGTTATCGGGCCACTTGGATGGCCAAGGTTTAAATACGACCGCTAATGGGCCGCCTAGATGACCTGGGTTTAATACGACTGCCAACGGGCCGCTCGGATGACCGAGGTTCATATTAAACCGCTTATGGGCCACTTAGATGACTAAGGTTTATATTAGACCACCTATGAGCCATTTGGATGACCAGGGTTTATGTTCGACCACTTGTGAGCCGCCTAGATGACCAAAGTTTATTAACGAGAGGGTGAGGACCCTCTCGACTTAGGGGCAGTCAAGGTCGGGTAACCTACAAAGAAAACACACATATATGCACATAGGAGGGGTAGGCAGTATGCTAAGTAAATACTTATTTTGGAAAATTTAAAATAAGCATGCGAATGCACATACACACAATAATGTAAATGCGTACCTATGCCTTCTACTGGAGTAGCGTCTGAGGTGGATTGCGTTGCACATTTGCGGAACCAGTTTCCCGTCCTGGCTCCGGAGCTTGTAGGCTCCGTTTCGTAGGACGACAGAGACGAGGAAATGCCCTTTCCAATTAGGGGAGAGCTTATTGCGGCCAGCTAGCTTGCCTGTTGCTTCGATGCCTTGTAGGACTGGGTCTCCAACATCAAATCGTCGTGTCTTTACCTTTTTTGTTGTAGTATCGGATAATTTGATATTGGTAGGCCGCTGTCCGTACTCTGGCGACATTACGGGCTTCCTCTAACAAGTCTAGGTGCTCCATGATTTTTTGGGAGTTAGCCTATGGGTCGAAGGAATCCACCCTAAGACTTGATAGCTGACCGGGATTACTGTCTCAGTCCTGTAATAGAGGCTGAAGGGCGTCTCATGTGTTTGTTCCTTTGGGGTTGTCCGATAAGATCAAAGAACATATGGGAGCCCGTCCGCCCAAGAGCCCCCTGCGTCCTCCACCATAGTTTTTAACTCATGGAGCAGCATTTGGTTTGTGACCTTCCCATGTCCATTCGCTTGGGGGTATGCCACCGAAGTGTAGACCAGCTTGATGACAAGGTAGGCACAATACTTGGTGAAGTGTTTTTTCGAGAACTGGGTCCCGTTGTTGGTTACAACGACCTTACGGACGCTGAATCTACAGATGATGTTCTGGCGAAAAAATTTCAGAGTGTTATGCTTTGTGATCTTTGCCAGTGGGACGGCCTCGATCCACTTGGTGAAGTAGTTGATGCCCACAATGATGAATTTTCTTTGTCCTGTGGCAATGGGAAACGGGTCGAGAAGATTGAGCCCCCATTGCGCGAAGGGCCAAGGGGCTTGAAGGGTCTTCAGGTCCGCGAATGGCTGACAGTGAAGGTTGCTGTGAAGCCGGCAGCTTTCACATCTCTTCACAAACTCAAGCGCGTCCTTTTTCATCGAGGGCCAATAGTAGCCCTAGTGCATGACCTTGAAGGCTAAGTTCTTTTTGCCAATGTCTGATTTGTAGATCCCGAGGTGGACTTCGCCTAAATCGTAGTCAACCTCTTTGGGAATTAGGTATCGAAGGTATGGAGTCGAGTATCCATGGTGATATAGCCGTCCGTCAACCACAGCATACCTGTCGGTGGTCTTCCTGACTCGTTTAGCCTTCTCCACGTCCTATGGCAATGATCTGTCAGCTAGATAACTAAGGTAAGGCGTCATCCAGTTTTCCGCTTCGAAAATATGCACTG
Source organism: Nepenthes alata (assembly GCA_028571085.2). Lineage (NCBI taxonomy): Eukaryota > Viridiplantae > Streptophyta > Magnoliopsida > Caryophyllales > Nepenthaceae > Nepenthes > Nepenthes alata. Next base: position 7,090 of record JAOVVI020003122.1, on the reverse strand, counting down.
CCTCTTGTTTCTCGATGCTGTGAGCATTTAGGATCTCTCGCATGTCCCTCGAGTACTATTCTAGATTTTCGGCTATAGCGGCTCTAGCCAGCTAGTCCACCTTTAAGTTTTCAGTTCGGGGAACATAAACCAGGGTCAGCTTGTCCAAACCCTGGGCGACTTCCCTTGCCTTTGCCAAGTACTTGGCCAGGTGAGGGTTGTTCGTCTCAAAGCCTTCGTTAACCACGTTAACGATTATCTTAGAGTCGCTGTAAACTACCAGTCTCTTAACAGAGCATTCATTGGCTAACCATAATCCGGCTAACAGGGCATCGTACTCTGCAATGTTATTGGTTTCCGAGAAATTGAGCATGAGGGAGTATTTCACCTCAAACCCCATCGGGGGTCATAAGGACCACTCCAGTGCCACTACCCGTGTCCGTAGACAATCCGTCCATGTGGAGTACCCATTTCGGAACTCCGTCAAGCAGTTTCGTGCTTTCTTTGGGCTGTTCCTCGAGAACTGGGGTTGTAGTCTCAACAATAAAATCAGCCAGCGCCTGTGCCTTTACAGCAGGCTTGGGCTGGAATTCGTTGTCAAATTCGCCAAACGCGATAGCCCATTTTACCAACCGTCTAGAAACGTCGGGTTTCCAGAGTATGCTTTTTAGAGGCTGGTCTGTGAGGACCACTATCCGGTGGGCCTAAAAGTTGGGACGTAAATTCCACGTGGAGAATATAAGGGCCAAGGCCAGTATTTCTGCACGTGACTAGCCGGTCTCTGGGCTGGTTAATGTTTTACTCACGTAGTAGATCGGCCGTCGAGCGTCAGAGTCCTGGCGCACGAGGACTGAACTGAGGGATTCCTCCGACACCGCTAGGTAAAGGTATAGTTTCTCTCCGGCCTTGGGTGGCACTAACAACGGCGGGCTGGCCAGATACAATTTCAATTCATCGAAAGCGGTCTAACAGTCTACCGTCCATTAAAACCCGTTAGATTTTGTCCCTCTAAGGGCCTTGAAATAGGGCTGGTACTTGTCACCGGACTTCACAAGGAAGCGGGACAATGCTGCCAGCCGTCCAATCAATCGCTGGACGTCCTTTACGCTCTGTGGTGGAGCCATGTCGGCGAGAGCCTTGATCTTCTCTAGGTTTGCCTCAATCCCCCGTTGGGAGACAATGAAACCTAGGAATTTATCGGAGGCTACTCCGAAGACACACTTAGCCGGGTTCAGCTTCATCTGATGCTTACAGAGCACCTTAAATGACTCTGCTAGGTCGCAGATGTGGTCACCGATGACCTTGCTCTTAATGAGCATGTCATCGACGTAAACCTCCATGTTGCGACTAATTTGTTTTTCGAACATTTTGTTGACTAGTTGTTGGTAGGTCGCACCAGTATTTTTAAGTTTGAAAGGCATTACTTTGTAGCAATAGGTGCCCTGGTCGGTCATGAACGAGATGTGCTCCTCATCCTTCGGACTCATCCGAATCTAATTGTAACTCGAATAGGCGTCCATGAAGCTTAGCAACTCATGTCCCGCTGTCGAGTCAACCAGCAGGTTGATCCTGGGAAAGGAAAAGCTGTCCTTCGGGTAGGCTTTGTTAACGTCGATATAATTGACGCACATCCGCCATTTTTTGTTGCTTTTTTACTAAGATGACATTAGAGAGCCAGTCCGGGTAATTGACTTTTCTAATTAAGCCTGCGTTCAGCAGCTTCTTCATCTCCTCTCGGATGGCGATTGACTTTTTGACGGAGTGATTTCTCCGCTTCTGCTTGACGAGTTTTTGGCCAGGATCAAACACCAGCTTGTGGACCATCACCTCCGCCGGAATCCCAGGCATGTCTGCTGGAGTCCATGCGAAGAGGTCAGCGTTTCTTCGAAGGAACGTGATCAATTCATCACGCAATGGTCTGGTGAGTGAGCCTCCGATCTGTACACCTTTTTTCGGTTCCTTCGGGTCCAGTGGGTCTAGATTCGTGGCTTCATCGGACTGCGCTTGCTGAAGGATTGTATCGTCTCGATGGTCGAGTTTCCCAACTGTTCTAGCGCTACCGCTAGGGGCAACCTGAGACATGTAACAGGTTCGTCTAGTAACCTGGTCACCCAGCACCTCTCCCACACCGTAAGGCATTGGGAACTTCATCTTGAGGTGCGAAATCGAGGTGACTGCCCCGAACGCTATCAAGTAAGGTCTGCTCAATATGGCGTTATACACAGCGGGTAGGTCGACCACCAGAAAGGTGAGTGTTTGCCTTGCTGTTTTCGGATACGTACCAAAGGTGACCTCCAATTGGATGGTCCCTTCAACGAGCACAAGCTTGTTGTCAAAGCCATATAATGGGCCTTCGGCAGGTTTTAGATGGTTCTTTTTTAAGCCTAGTTTGAAGAACGCATCCAAATAAAGCAAATCCTTAGAACTTTCACTATCGACGAACACTCGTTCCAGTTGGTAGTTGACATTACCATCCAAAACGAGTGCGGATACAATGAGGGGATGAGCATCAGGGGACATTATATAAACTAAGTCATCATTATTGAAGCTAATGGTGTTGTCCGCCATTCGTTGCTTCTTCCTCTAAGTCTGCTGTTCCTCGTCGCCGGCTGGGATTTAGCAGGTCAGGCAGTAATCATATTAACCACCTCTACAGCAACCCGATTTCAGGGAGGAGATTGCTCCTGCCCCTCTTCGCCAGCTGCTCCAGAGCTCTGTCCGGAGCTCCTGACGAACTTGGTGAGGTCGCCTCTATGAATCAGCTCCTCGATCTCCCTCTGCAGCATCTTGCAGTTCTCAGTTGAATGCCCAGCAGAGAGGTAGAAGTCGTAGTACTTCGATTAGTTCCCAGAGTCATTCTTTAGTGGTTTTGGCCACTTCAAGAACTTCTCTCCGCGGATCTGTATGAGGACATTCGAGCGCGTGTCCGTCAGAGGCATGAAGCTGGTGTCTCGTAGTCCCTACGTTCCGGTGGCCCAGTCTTGTGCTGCTTCTGGTGGGAGTGATCACTGCCACCGTACTTTCTTTTTTCCTCTCCAGGGAATGATCGAGGTTGATCTGCCCGCTCTAGGCATTTCTCCTCGTTGGCCTCCTCTGCTGCAGCATAGGCCCAGGTAATGGACTCCGCCGCCCGGAAGGTTTTGGAGTTCTTGTGGGCTAGGTGCTTGAAGAAGTCCCCGTAGGTTAGCGCGGAGATGAAACTGTCCAATTTTATCTCCTTCATGATCCGGGGGATCCGCCTAGCCTCTGCCACAAAATGATCCAGGAATCATCGCGGGTTCTCTCCCCGCTTCTGTTAGATGTATGAGAGGTTCCACGGCTGCTTCTCTTTTTGTTGGCTCGAGGCGTACTGAGCCAGGAAGAGATCTGTGAGTTCCCGAAAGCTGTTGATGGTGCCTGAAGGGAGGTGATGGAACCAGATTCAGGCATCTCCCTTCATGGTGAGCAAAAAACAGCGGCACGTCGCTGAGTCTTCCAATCCTTATAGACTTAGATGGGTGCGGAAGTTATCTGGGTGGTCAACCGGATCACCGCTCCCATTGCATGAGTCAAGGGAAAGCATCTTGAACTTGGTGGGTAGTGGACGGTTTAGGATCTCCGCTGTAAAAGGAGATCGGTCCAAGTCGATTGTGTGCTCCTCGTCTTGAAAGACGTAGTTCTAAATTTTATCCACTCGCGGATCTGCGTGAGTAGTGTTGACAGATCTTTTAGAGTTGAGGTAAACTCTCAACTCTGTCTTATCTCTGGACGGTTCAGCAACCGATTGGCTACTGCCTCTAGCAGACCTGGCAGTCATGGAGGCTTGCTCCTGGACTGTGTTCCCTTCTTCGGCTCGAGAATATTGGGAAGTTCTTCTCTCCGGACTTTCTCACGGAGTTGTGCTCTCAGAACATTCTTCAAGCCTGTTCTGGCCAGGAACGCGTGAGGAGGATGTGATCGGATTATTTCCAGATCTCTTGGGCCTTTTGACCGGCTTTTTTTTCCTCCGGCCATCCTTTTTGGTGGCCAGTGCAGGAATGGCTGCCGGAGGAGCCACCTGCAATCGCTGCTCATTCTGAGAGTAAAGTATTTGGAGCAGACAATTATTGGCCTGCATCTGCTCCATCAGTTGTTGAAAATAAGGCGCTGGCACTCCACCCGTTGCCCCATTGACCGTGGTACCAACAGCGTGGTCCTGGTCCGGATAAGTGACGTCTCTAGCGGGATCGCTAGCTTGGGCTCTCGTGTTCACCATTGCGAATGGATCATACGGTGAAAGAGAGCGTTGTGTAGAGTTGTGGTTGGCTTTTGTAAGCATTTCCCACAGACGGTGTCAATGATGCGTACCTGGATCCAACTTTGAACAGATTCGAATTTGTCTGGATTGTTTGACCCGGCTTCGTTTACTGAGTTCAAATTCTACACACCACTAAAATGAACAAGAGGTCAGTGTGTCGGCGGGAGGTTATCCCACTAAAAATACTCTGATGCTCAAGTCAGTAAGCCTTCTAAGCATGGAAGGTAAACTGAAAAGTGAGAGAGGGAGAGTGTGAGTTGGTCGATCGGGAGTGTTTGTTGTCGAGAACGTGAGCTATCACTTCCTACTCACAGAGAGCGTGAGGAAGCAAAGTTTCGAAAGCATGGAAGCTTTCGGGAACAACTCTCAAAAAGGTGAATAGGTCTCCAGGAAGCTGGAGGCCTTTGGTGGGGTTGGAGGATGAACGCCTGAGTAGAGTGGAAAGGACGATAACTGTCTGTCCAGTACTCTGCAAGCGTTCATGGATATTGTCTGAGTAAGAGCTTGCCTTATGTGAAGCAGAGCTTGTATCAGTAAGCGTTTTGCGTAAGCAAGCTTGTGTACGTAAGAGATTGTCTGTAAGTCCGAACTTGTCTGTGTACGTAAGAGATTGCCCGTCCCTTGAATGAGAATTCTAGGGTTTACTTAAAGGTTGATAGGATGATCTTCCTTGGTTGGAATGCGTGATCCCCTGCGTTATCCTAGTCGGCCTTCCCTCCATAGATGGCGCCAGCTGCCAAACTGGCTGTGATAGCTTCCTTCCATGGTAGTCAACGACTTTTCAAATTGCTCACCTTTCTCCTGTGTATTTTACCATTAGAGAGCCCCAGTTGGAAGGAGATTGAAAAAATCCGGCGCCTTCCTTATGGGAAGGGTATTGATTTTGTCAATATCCTTTTTGGGTGCTGGCTGAGATCATGGAATGTGCTGAAAGAGCCGTTGCTGGTCGTTTGCTAGATAGTGGGCTCAAGTTGGCCAGGCCCATAAAAATCCTTTTCGGGCCTGTCGCTACAGTACATCCGGTCAACGCTCGAGTTGGCCGTTTGTACATGAGTTGGCCGTTTGCTGAGGTCTGGGCAGTCAACCCTGGCGTTGACCGTCTTGGGCCTTTTAGAATTTGGGCATGCGTCTCCTGTTGGGCCGTCTTTGAGTTAACCGTCCAACATGCCGTTTTGGGCCTCCGTTGACCTTAGGCCAGCCCAAATTATGGTATACCCATCAAGTGCACAGCCTCAACTATTAGACAACTATTAAACCATTGTGACTAACTATTATATAACCAATATAACTATTAAAAATTAAAACAATACAACATTTTAAACAATAACCACACCGATTCTAAATAGACAAGTCGATTGGCACTGAAGGCTATAAATAAAGACCGCTGAAGCATCTCTGAATTTGGGTTGTTGTATGAATTAGGGAGCGTCCTGGTCTTTCTCGATCGGGTCAAATTAAGCCGGTCTGATCTCTGTCTCCGATAACCTAAGTCCTACATAATACAACAAATAAACAAAAAGTTAGAGGATTGACAGAACTCATTCCCTATCTTATCCTCAAATATTTAAGTAAAAAATCTTTTTAAACGAATAGAAGAATAAATGGAGGATACAGGATGTGAGAATGCATGTATGTGGTGAGGGTGAATAGTATTGGAGGGCTTAAATCCAATAGGTGTGCTCGGCGGGGAACGACTTTATGAGAAAAAGAGAGTCCTCTCCATTAGGATTATTTTTTTCCTTTCGCTGGGTTGCCTCCTGGGTTCTCCCTTAGGATTTTTCTCCTCCACTGGCGGAGAACGGATACTTGTAAACAATGGTCGACGTAACTTTGGCGCCAAAGTATAGATAGCTGTCACGTCGAGATTCACAGGTCATTAGTCATTGACTAAAACCACCAAAGTCAGCTGTCTTTTTATAGTGATGGTGTGACCATGGATAGTCTCTACCGACATTTACCAAACTATTCCGGTAGGCAATTCATTGAGCCGCGTTGGCGATGTTAGTGGCAAGTCCTTTCTGCTACATGCAAGCGAGCGTGGATGCCTCCCTTGAGCGTTTGACTATGGCCGCCAATGGCAAGCGTATGCCGTGTTAGCGCCCTCTACACTGGCCAGATTGTTTCCGAAGAGTTGGAGAATTCCCTCGCCGTGATTAGTCGTGCCATATAGGATCTTTTGCTAGACCTGGCTAGTCTTCATTTTCACCGGCCCATCGTATGTTGACATTGGATGTGCCTACGCATAACCTTCTTAACTTCAGTCTTCACGCGACTTCGTTGACAAATGGGCTTAACCTTGGATTGGCCCATAGCATAGCGGGTCCCATCAACCACCATTCCAGAATTGGGGACATCAAATAATTAAATAATCAAACAATCTGATAAATTCATGCTCAGGCAATCAATCGCTAACAATGAATATAAACAATGTATCTCTCTATTTTTGCTCAAAAAGAATACTAACTTAAATAATATATGATATATTAGGAAGTAAGTTTCATATATATTTATTTCTTTTTCTATTGTGTTGCATAGAATCAAAATTTACAACTATAAAGATCAAGTTCACATTCTATTGGATTATTTGAATATTTTGTCTGACTTTTTAAATTTATATGATAATTTAGATCTCGAGTACACATAAAAATATATCTTAAAAAATTTAAATGATATGATAAAAAAGATTTAAAGTTGTTAATATTTTTAAATATATTGCAATAATTGACGTAGATAAATTTATGTAATTGATTTTTTATCAAATAAAATATAATATTTTATTATTGAGTACATGCTTATACAACTCTGTGAGTTACTTCGTTATTTTAAACAAATAGC
>JAOVVI020003121.1:0-19670 GCA_028571085.2 Nepenthes alata | reverse complement strand
ACATTTTTTAGAGGATGTTACTGATTAGATCTTATCGAAATTAGATTGTTTGATCAATTTGATTTGACCAATTTAAACTTTTATAGGGTCTAATTAGGATGTTAAAGTATTATAGATGAATAAGGCGTTCGATTCAGCTTGACTTAAGCTTAAATTATAATTTTTTTACAGATATATTTTTTATTCAAATAAATGCTAAGTTTAAAAAAAGTATTTTAATAATTATTTTTTTATATAATTAATAACTTTTTATATAAATTTTTTTTTATGCATTTACATAATATTCTATTATATAATTAATTATACTATTAATAGATAGCTCTACGATTTCTCCATAATTTTATACAAAAATAATTTTTTTAATAAATATACTAAAATAAAAATATTAATAGACCAATTGAATTAGTAACAAATAGGGTTGGCTTTTGGCTTAAGATAAGAGAATACTCAACTTAAATTATCAATTATAAATTTTTATTTAAACCTAATTTTTATTCAATTAGAATGAGGTTTATTGCTGGGACGGGGTCATTGCGATGCATTTTTTGTACAGCGAGTATACGATACTGTCTCGCAGTCATTTGAGGTAGATCCAATGCTTATTATTTTTTTATTATTAAAAAAATTAAAAATATATATATATTTTTTAAATAAAAATATTAATAAAAAGTGTTAGATCTCTATTCTACCGTTACACCAGGATAATGTACGGACACCGTATGAGGTGCGCGTTTCAGCTCCCTTAGAATAGTTTATTGCAGTTGTACCAGTGGTTCACCCTTGCTCATCTATTTATCTTTAAACAAAATAAAACAAAAATTAAAGGAAAAACAGAGCGCCATCTTATTATCTTCGGAGCTTGGGCTTCGGAAGTTCTCGAGTTCCACGCACCCATGGCGTTACTGATCCTAGGAACATCTTCTCTAGCTCCCCGATTTCTTTCCTTCACATCTGCACTTTCATTTTCCGAGTCTCAGGCCCTCACCGGCGTTTTTCTCTCTACTCGTTTAACTTCGTGCATCTCGACCTCCGCCACATCTCCGGCCCTGCCATTGAGTAAGTAAATTGCTCCAAGGCAAAACCCTATTAAACTTTCTACCTTCGAATTGAGTTCAAATGAACTTCATATATTTTGCTTTACCTAATTTTACGTGCTTTCGTGTCAGTTCATTGTGGCAGAGGCGATAAGAAGACCGCTAAAGGCAAACGATTCAACCACTCCTTCGGAAATGTTAGTTTCTCTCGATTTGCTTAATTTCATCCTGTGATTATTGTTGCTGATGAAATGTAATTAATTTTTCTCAATCTGATTATATGAAGAACGAAAATCATGTCCGAATTATGTAAGGCTTGTTCATGGAAATTACTCAGATGGTTGCGAATGAGAATTCTTTATGGATAAACTGCAAGGTTTTAAAATTTTCTTTTTCATTTTTTTTGATAAAATGAATATAATTTCAAGGGAGGAAACAAATTCAGCTTTTCTCGCACAATTCAAGCTCAGAACAGAAGAAAGGAGATTTCCGAACCCTATTCCAATGACGGTGGAACGCAAGTACCGAATAGGGATCCGGACTAATGAACATCGGAAATGTTTAGCTAGTTTACAAACTGATACTCTCTTTCTGCAATACCAAATAGTAGAATTAGTCATCTTTATGGATGACACCAAGGTTTTGAAAATTTGGCTTTCCTTGCTAGGCGAGGCCTCGAGACAAGAAGAACGGAAGAGGTCCACCAAGAGTTCCAGTTCCTCCATCACCACGGAAAAAAGACCCGTATGATGATGACGAGGTTATAAAGATTGACATTGATGAGTAGCTATCAATGGGAAAATAAATTATTGCTGAGGTTTGCTTGTTAGATGGATTGAGTTTAATATTACTATTGTTACTATTCACTCTTGCAATGCCTTTGGCTTTTGTAATATTTCTTGTTTATGGAGCCTCACTTGTGGATGAAACATTATACTTGAGTTGTTGCAGTGAGAATCTGGACTCAATCCATAAATGAAATTAGCTTCAAATGATCTGGATATCAATATTTAGAAACAATGTTCTTTGTGTTATATTGCAAATTCGAGCTAAAATGACCCTCGATGTTTAGTGTTCTTATTCTTTTGTATGCCATGGATTGTCATAATTTTCATTGATACAGTAAACTGACCAAATAATCTAGGTGAGAGGCCTAGGATACAACTTACCACCCCAATCTTCATGTATCTTGGTGAGATGTCATGTTTAACAAATTCAAGGTGGGAAGAATAAGATGTTGATGAGATACAGGAATGATATACAACGTGGATAAATTGAGGCTGAGGAACATGTAGGAGTTGATGATTGGGATCTCATATCGCTTGAGGAATGAAAGAAAATATTTCTCATAGTAAAGTTGAGACATCTCCATGATAATATACCTTTTATCGGGAAAGTTCAAGAGGAACAAAACTGTGTAGGTGCATACTCATATTCATGGCCCAAAGTGAACAATATGTTATTATGTGGATTTAGAATATTACATAAATTGGTAATTGTTAACAATAATGCATAAGGTAGCTCTATATTTCATAAAGATCTTGTTATGCGAAAGTGGAGACGAGCTTTTCCAACATTTGAGCAATGGTCACACCCTGCAATAAATCATTCGATTCTCCATTTCAGGAAGAGGGTTATCATCTTTCTGGATTTCTGCAATCTAGATGAAGCTCAGATATGATCATATCTCGGTTATTCTTGGTAGTCCTTGCTGTCAAGAGGAGTAGAGAAAAAAAGAAAATTTTTACCTAAACTAGCCTTCCAAGGGTAGCTTTTTACCAATTCTATCGTATCTGTCCACTTCTAATTCAGTTAACTTTTCCTGTTAAATTGAAGTACTCCGTGAAGTGTTGGATACATGAGATGCATTTCATGCACCAAATATCGGCCTCATTGAATGTTAGAAACATGTATCAGCTTGCCTTTGTTTGACATTTGAAGTGGACTGACACAATGAGAGAGAATACATAGGATTGTGCTTGTTTAGGAGCTGCCTGGCTCATCCGAACAGTGGGGTCAGCAGAGAGAGAACAGTTTTGAGATGATGTTTGTTTGAAAGCTGGGAATAAGAGGTCATCTTTCTAGTGAAAGATCAATTGGAAAGTTTGTTTCGATTCGAAACATGCACACCACTGTGCAGCTGTACAAACTCGGATTTCTCATCAAACGTCAATCACTATTCTTTCCTGATTGAACACAAGAAACAAATATACGTAACGAATCACACAAGTTGTACAATAAATTTAATGTAAAAAATTGTTCTCAATTAAGGAAAAAATCATGTGACAATCTACAAACAATATCTATTATAAAGTGTTTGGTTATAAATAACATCTCCCGGGAGCCATTTACAATAATTCGTGAGTAATTTGTTAAATATAACTCTGAAAGTTGAATATTATGTGAAAATAAGGAATCAATTAGTAATACATCCTATAGCCAAAGTTAGAACAACATATCCTAACTTGGTGAAGGATGAAAATCGAAGCAGATCTTTGCCTGATGTCAAAATCCTTTCCTTTCTTTCTTTTTCTCTTTTCTCTCGTTTCATGTGGCCCCTTGTACTGGAATGTTCTCTGTTTTAACCAAAAGATCACATCGGGATTTTTATAACCCCACTGGCGTTTGAACGCCACATGCAAAAATACCTTGCACACATGTGCGAATCAATCATTGAAGCTACTACTGTTGGTGCATGTACATGCCCTCAAACGTGCCCAACACTAGTCTACACGAATGAGGGCTCCTCGTCCATCCATTAGGCACCGATCTTTTGTGAAACTTAGATCCTTCACTCAAGTAAATCCTAACGAGAAAATCAAGCGAACAACTTGATATTATCATTGGGTGTAAGGCTTATAAAGGATTGACCCAAAATCTAACAAAATTATATGGTTTAGTCATCTATATGATTGTGTTAATGTGGGCACAAAGCACATACTCGGAAATTTCTTCTATGCTTTTTACCAAATCTAGTTTCAAAGTAATTTTGCCGTAATATTGCTTCTTAAGGTCAATGGTGGTGAAATTCTCTCAAATTAATGTCAAAATAAGGTGGTGTTTTGTTTCAATCTTATGTTTATCCTTGTGAGTAGAACTGGGCTGGCAGGTTTATGCTATTGGACGATTTATTATAATGGGAGAGAATACCCCAAAGGAGGCACGGAGGAAGGCTGCCATCCATCTTTATGCAGTCCACAGTTTTGGTACAACTAGGCCTTTCTCACCATGTCACGATTACGATGTCTGTTGTCTTTTACGATGGCATAGACATGGCTTGTTAATCTGCAGTTTCCATGGTTCCGATATCTGTGCTCATGTTGAAAACAACTCTAGGATGAAGCCGTGTGCATGTGATTTTAAAATTTGGTTTTTGTATATGTAGAACGGCCTGCAGTGGGGCTTTAGGATAAGATTGTGCAGGTGCAAGAAAATGGATGCTAGAACCCACACAACTTCGGATGAATATAACTTCTGATCCTAGACATGGGGTCATAACCTATCAATGAAAAGCTCCCCAGGTTTCTATGTAGATATTGTAGGCAGTTAATATCCTTAATTTGGAGGGATTTTTTATTTGTTTGTTTGTTTTCTAGAAACTACCAAGATATCATCATAGATTGTCAGAGCTAAGGAGATTTGACAAGTTGTGTTACAAACTGAATATGACCCAGTATGCACTCTAAAACCCTCTCTGCATGGTTTATTTCTAACTTGATATTTATAGATAATCAACATAGTAATTATCTTTTTTCTTGTAACAATTTAGTTGTTATACGTATGATGCAATGAATTTATTTTTAAGGAAGATTGAAATTTATCACCCAAACTTGAAAAAATGTGTAAGGATCAGGTTCCTAGGACTTAGCCTCTTGGCCTTAATAGGAAAAATTAGCATAGGTAGCATGTTGATCGGTCAAAATAGTTGACCGGTTAAGATGGCTGACCAAATTAGATGGTTGAATAGGTTAGATCGCTGATCAGATTGGATAGATGACCAGAATAGATTGATTGCAGAAATGAATCGTTGACCGATTGGGAGAGTTGACCGAATTAGCTTGTTGGCCGATTTTGATTAGAGTCCGGACTGGCCAAATTGGAGTAGGTGACCTGCTCCCATCTGCTCTGTTGACTTTGTAGATAGGGGGATCTGAAAGGAGTACCAAAGCAGGTAACTCACCCCCCACCTACTCTCACCTACCCCGTTGTCTATAAATACTGAATTTAGAGGTTAGGGAAAAAAGTTTAGAAAATTAGGAGAATGGGCATGAAGGAGACGAAGGGCAGGAAGAAATCCCAAGCCAGATTGAGTAAGAAAATTTATAGTGTACTCTATACTGTCTTTGAAAAATACTGATTTTTGTCCTATTCTTTCGGGTATTATTATTCTAATACCCTTCTTTACTATGTTTCTACAGATTAAATATCATGATAACGACTTTTCTCATGTTTTATGAAGAATCTTCATGTTTCAATGTATGTTCTATGTTTTATATTTTGGATTTCATTCCATAATTCATATTTAAATATTGTTGAAATTTTCTTTTCATATTTGAACCTGGTATTACTGTGAATGGTAAAAGTTTAAGTTTTGGTACTCAAAAAAGTTAAATTGCATGTTTTTCAGACTGCTTGTAAATACCAGTTTGTCTAATTAAAACTGCAATTGTTAAGACATAAGCCATCAGAATAAGAAAAATTTGTATATGTGAACAGTAAGAGGAACTCTGCAATTTGTTATTCATTATCTGATATTTGATAGATAGCCATTGTATGACAAAAATTTATGTAGAGTTTTCATCTGACTTGCTATTAAAAAACTGCATGAAGGATATTGGAGTAACACCCGAGGACTGTCCCTGGGCCACAGGAAAACTTTTGGTGGCATCTGTGGACTGCGGCCCTATATGTCAGGTGAAAGGCATGACCGTTCGCCTCTCGGAGTAGAATAAGATGATCGACCGTAGATTGTGTGGAGATTACACAATCCTTCCTCAAAGTTGTCTGCTCTCGTTCAGTCCCTAAAGATGATTGAGTTTTCAGTATGATTTCGAAGGCAAAGTAATTAAGAATAAAATAAATGATGTTCAGTTTTAAAGTGGATCGGTACCCGTGAAAACGTCTTCAGTCCATGTTTTATGTTCCTATATAGATTATTCTCCTATCCCGTTTCTTTTGATTTTATTTTGAAGTAATAACTATGCATGTCATTGCTTATTTGTACCTTATTGAACAATCGGCTCACTCTTTACTGTTTTCTTACCTTCAAACGAGTAAGAGTTCATGCTGGATGAGAAAGATTAGAGTCAGACGGGCTAGCTAGGCTTGAGGGCCGATTTGGCTTCTCGTAGCAGTTTAAGGATCAACTTTTGATGTATTTTTGGTCATTTTGATGCTCTTTTGTACAACGAATCTACTGTGTAAATTAAATGATATTTGTATGCTTCCGCAATGCTTTATGGTTAAAAATATTTGGTTCCTAGTGGCATCTCATATGGCTTGGGTCTCGTTTCAGGGTTGGCCGACCTAGATGTGGTCGGCCTACATAAAGCCGACTTGTGTTGTTCAACCTGTTTGGATCCTATGTGCATTATTATAATATATTACATGGTTATTTATGTTTACCTTATTACTCTATTTGTATTTGTATATTGACGGACGTAAATAGTAACCTATCAAATATTCGATCTGTCACCATAATAGTTTGATTTGGTTAAGTATGATTATTGACAAGGTCATTAGAGGATTATGATCCGATCCGTCACAGGTCATATTAAAGAGAAGGAGATACCTTAGGGTTGATCGATCTTAAAGCGGAAGCTTAAGTTTGATCCCAGTAGAAGTGAGTTAAGAGTAGTTAGGATTAGATGAAATGTTTAACTGTTAACAGCTAAGGCAGCTGTTAATAGCCGAGGTAGCTGTTAATGACTGAAGCATAACTTAGGACTAAGATGGATGAATGACCGAGGTGTAGAGTTGTATGAAGCTTGTGGGTTTAATCGTTGAATGCATTGAATAATTATTAACCCCTTCCTCTAGTCTGAATATGGGGGATTAATTAATATTGTGATATTTTGGTTATAGGATAATAGCATGGCAAGTAGAAGAAGAAATACCCGAGTTGATTTTAGTGCCCCTTAGGATCGAAAGGCTGAGTTTTGAACTTGCTAGGAATGATTACTCACATAATAGAATCAATGGAGTAATGTTATATGGCTCATGTTCCTACTCCAAACCCAGCCCCAGTGAATCCTGGTCCAATGGCGTATGAGAAATTTACACCTGAACGAATTCCTGAATTTTTGGGGAAACCGAATCTAGTGAAGGTAGACAAATGGATCCAGCAACTTAAAAAAATATTCGCAGTTATTCAATGTCCGACCAAAGATAGAGTTTTATTTGCTACTCATAAGTTGGAAGGAGAGGCCCATCATTGGTGGGAGATGTAAAAGAGAGTATTTGAAATACCGGAGGATGAAATTACTTAGGCTATATTTGAGGTAGCTTTTATGGAAAAATATTTCCATGCCATTCTCCGCAGATAAAAGGAGGAAGAGTTTTTATGATTAAGGCAGGGCAATTGTACGGTGACTGAGTATGATACTAAGTTTGCAGAGTTATCTCATTATACTCCGTATATGGTAGATGTGGAAGATAGGAAGGCGATAAGATTTTCTCAGGGTTTAAGGGATGATATTAGGATATATCTGTTGACATTAAAATTGTTGACTTATGAAAAAGTGTTGGATAGAGTTATTATTTATGAAAGGGAACTTAAGAAAGATTAGTTTTTCAAGAAGACGATATCTAGCCGGAGTAGTTCGCGAGTCAGCTCAAATGTGGGATCAGGGAGACCGTAGAAAAAGGAAAAGCAACCGAAGTCAAGGAAGGAGTCCGGCCAATTAGCGCCAACCTCAAGGGTGTTAGCAAATCCGTGTCCTCATTGTGGGAAGCTGTATGGAGGCAAGCCTTGTTTTAAGTTGTTGGGAGTTTGTTATAATTGTGGACAGGCGGGGCACATGATAAGAAACTGTCCTCATTCGAAGCAAGCCCCAGCGTCCAAACCGATTGTCCCAGCCAAGGTGTTTATAGTCTCCATAAAGGAAATAAAAGTTTCAACAGACGTTGTGAAATGTATTCTCTCTATTTATGGCGTTTCCTATCATGTGCCTTTTGATTTAGGATCTACTCATTCATTTGTTTCGCCTCAATTTGCACATCATCTCTTAAGATTCTTGATTATTCTTTGATTGTCTCAACACCCACAGGGTCGTCTATGGTTATAGACATTATGTACCCTGGGTGCGATATTGAGGTTAATAGATCTCAATTCCTAACCGACTTAATCTTATTGTAGATGTGAAATTTTAATATAATTTTATATATAAATTGGTTGGCAAAATATCATGCTAACATTGATTATTTTCGAAAGATGGTAGATATTATTATTTCAGGATGTGAGCCTTTTTATGTTCAAGGAGTTCGATGGAAAGAGGCATCTTGTTTTATTTCGACTATTTATGCCCGGCATTTGATGAAAAATGGATGCCAAACCTATCTAGCATATGCTAGTGTAATTGAGAATCATGAATTGTCAGCGAATGCGATACTTGTGGTATGTTAGTTTGAGAATATATTTTCTGAAGAATTGTCTGGGTTATTGCTATACCGGGAGATAGAATTCAAAATTAAGCTTGTACTAGAATCGGCACCAATATAAAAAACGCTCTACAGAATGGCGCCTGTTGAATTAAAAGAATTGAAGCAGCAATTGTAGGAATTGCTAGATAAATGCTTCATTAGACCAAGTGTGTCCCTATGAGGTGCACCGGTCTTGTTTGTGAAAAAGAAAAGTGAAATTTACAACTATGTGTGGATTATCGGGAGTTAAATAAGATCACAATTAAGAATAAATATCCCTAAGTGTGTCCCTATGAGGTGCACCGGTCTTGTTTGTGAAAAAGAAAAGTGAAACTTTACAACTATGTGTGGATTATCGGGAGTTAAATAAGATCACAATTAAGAATAAATATCCCTTTCCAAGGATCGATAACCTATTTGATCAGTTGTAGGGAGTCTGTGTGTTTTCCAAGATTGACCTTCGATCCAGATATCATCAACTCCGGATTAAACAGGAGGATGTGACGAAAACGGCATTCCGAACGAGATATGGCCACTTCGAGTTTATAGTAATGCCATTCAATTTAACAAATGCTTCTGCCGCTTTTATGAATTTAATGAATTGAGTCTTTCGGCCCTATTTGGATAAATTTATGGTAGTTTTTATTAATGATATCCTTATTTATTCTAAGAGTCATGAAGAGCACAATGTGCATTTAAGAACCGTACTCCAAACTCTCCGAGAATATCAATTAATTGCGAAGCTGAATAAGTGTGAATTCTGGTTTAAGGAAGTGGGATTCTTGGGCCATATTATTTCTAAGGATGGTATTTCGATCAATCCGAAGAAGATCAAAGCTGTAATAAATTAGGGCCGACCGACTTCGGTGATTGAGGTTCAAAGTTTTCTGGACATGGCCGGATATTATCGTAGATTCATGGAAAATTTTTTCTGAATTGCTATGCTACTCACCAAGTTAACGAATGAGGCTAAGTTTGAATGGACCAAGGATTGTGAACAAAGTTTTCATGAGTTAAATGACCGGTTAACCTCTGCACAAATTTTGATTATTCCGGACGGATCCAGTGGACTAGTGGTTTATTGTGACGCCTCTAAGACCAAACTAGATTGTGTCCTAATGCAACATGGGAAGGTGGTTGCCTACAGATCCCGACAATTGAAGGTTCATGAAAGGAACTATCTAACCCATAATTTAGAACTAGCTACCATAATATTTGCATTAAAAATCTGAAAACATTATCTGTACTGTGATAAATTTTTTATATGTTCTAATTATAAAAGTTTAAAGTATTTATTTTCGTAGAAGAAGTTGGACATAAGGTAGAGGAGGCGGATTGAATTTCTGAAGGATTATGATTGTGAAATCTAATACCAGTCAGAAAAGGCCAATGTGGTGGCCGATGCTTTTAGTCGCCGGTCGAGTTTTGTGGTAAGGTTACAGATTAAAGAAATGGAGATGTTGGATTGGATGTAGCATTGCAATATCTAGCGATACATCAAAGGCAATCAGATGCTGTTATCTTATTTTGAAGTGCAGCTAGAGTTCTTGCAGTGGATCAAAGAGGGGTAAGCAAATGGAGATTGTTGGAGACTTGGAAAAGGACTTCAGAATTGAATTCAATGTTCGTACCGACGAAGTCCTAAAATTTAAAGATCGATTATATGTACCTGATGATAATGAGTTTAAAGAAGAGATTATGAAGGAAGCCCACCGAATCAGGTATACTATTCATCCTGGAATTAATAAAATATACTAGGACTTAAAGAAAAGGTTCTAGTAGATAAATATGAAGAAGGAGATTGTGACTTTCGTAAATAAATGTCTTATATGTTAGTAATTGAAAGCCGAGAAAAGGAAACCGACTGGACTATTACAAGCAATGCCCATTCAAAGTGGGAAGTGAGAGGATATTGCGATGGATTTTGTGTCTGGTTTGTCAAAAATTCTAAAGAACCACGATGACATATGAGTTATCATTGACCGATTGACTAAATCGGCCCATTTCTTAGCAATCTAGACAACATATTCTTGGGATCAATTGGCTTGGATATATATTAATGAAGTTGTTAGGCTCCATGGTATGCTAGCCTCGATTGTATCCGACTAAGATCCAATGTTTATCTCAAAATTATGTGAAAGCTTACATCGAGAACCAGGGTCAGAATTGAAGTTCAGCACAACATATTAACTCCAAACAGATGGCCAATTGGAGCACACAATTCAAATATTAGACATGCTAGGGGCCTCAGTGTTAGAAATGAAAGATAGTTGAGATCATCATTTGGCTCTAATAAAGTTTGCTTATAATAATAGTTATCATGCGAGTATTGGTATAGCACCATTTGAAACTCTATATAGGAAAAAGTGTAGATCGCATATTCATTGGGAAGAAATCGGAGATAGACGACTACTTGGTCCGGTTATTATCAAGGAGACAACAGAAAAAATCAGGATGATTTACGAGAATTTAAAGGTGGCGAAAAGCAGGCAAAAGAGCTACGCAGATAAAAGGAGATCGACGATGACATTTTAAGTCGATTTTGTATTCCTAAAAGTATCACCGTCGAAAAAAATATTTTGATTTGGGGTTAAACGAAAGTTAAAGTTGAGATTTATTGGACTCTTTGAGATTCTGGAGAAAGTTGGAGAAGTGGCTTACTGGTTAGCTTTGCCTCCAAGCTTAGCCGATGTTTATGATGTGTTTCACGTATCAATGCTTCATAAATATGTCCATGATCCAACGCATGTAATTAATTTTGAGCCTCTGACTATTGGAAAAAACCTATGTTATACTGAGGAATCGGTACATATTTTAAATCGAAAAGATCAAATATTACTCACGAAGACCACCCCTCTAGCAAAATTTTTACGAAAAAATCATTCTGCTGAGGAAGCTACATGGAATTGTGAAGAAGAAATCCGGAGCAAGTATCCTCATCTATTTTCATAAGGTATATATATAGCATTGTTAAATTTTAAGGATGAATTTTTTTAAAGTATGGGAGTATTGTAATGATCGGATTCCTAGGATTTAGCCTCTCAGCCTTAATGAGAAAAATAAGCCTAGGTAGCATGTTGACCGATCAGGATAGTTCACCGGTTAAGGTAGCTGATCGGATTAGATGGTTGACCAGGTTAGATAGTTGACCGGTTAAGATGGCTTATCGGATTAGATAGATGATCGGAATAGATTGATGGTAGGAATGAATCATTGACCGATCGGGAGAGTTGATCGGATTGGCTTATCGACCGATTTTAATTAAAGTTCGGACTAGCCAAATCGGAGTAGGTGACCTACTCCCACCTGCTTAGTTGACTTTATAGATAGGGGGATCTAAAAGGAGTACTAGAGTAGGTAACACACCCCACTACCTATTCTCACCTACCCCATTGCCTATAAATACCAAATCTAAGGAGTTAGGAAGGAGAATTTAGAAAATCCAGAGAAGTGACATGAAGGAGACAGAGGATATGAAGGGGAGGAAGAAATCCCAGGCCAGATTGAGTAAGAAAATCTGTAGATCAAGTGTACTTTATACTTTGTCTTTGGCTGATACTGATTTTGTTTGATTTTTTTGGTATTATTGTTCTAATACACTTCTTCACTATATTTCTATGGAGTAAATATAATTATAACGGCTTTTCTCATGTTTTATGAAGAATCTTCATGTTTCAGTGCATATTCTATATTTTATATGTTGGATTTCGTTCCATGATCCATGTTTAAATATTGCTAGAATTTCCTTTTCATATTTAATTTCGGTATTACAGTGAATGGTAAAAATTTAAGTTTTAATATTCAGAAAAGTTAAATTGCATGTTATTCAGATTGTTTGTAAATACTAGTTTGTCGAACTAAAACTGTAATTGTTAATATATAAGCCATCAGAACAAGGAAAATTTGTATATGTGAACAACATGAGGAACTCTGTAATTTGTTATTCGTTATTTGATATTTGATAGATGGCTATCGTATGATAGAAATTTGTGTGAAGTTTTTGTCTTGGTGTTAATAAACTGGATGAAAGATATTGGAGTGACACTCGAGAATTGCACCTGGGCCATAGGAAAATTTTTGGTGGCACCTTTGGACTACGGCCTTGTATGCCGGATGAAAGGCATGACCGCCCGTCTCTAGGAGTAGAATAAGATGATCGGCCCTAGATTGTGTGGAGATTACGCAATCCTTTCTTGAAGTTGTCCACTCCTATCTGGTCCCTAAAGATGATTAAGTTTTTAGTATGATTTCGAATGCAAAGTAATTAAGAATAAAATAAATAACGTCTGGTTTTAAAGTAGACCGGTACCCATGAAAACGTCTTCGGCCCATGTTTTATGTTCCTATATGCATTACGCTCCTATCCCGTTTCTTTTGATTTTGTTTTGAAGTAATAACTATGCATGTCCTTATTTGTGCCTTGTTAAGCAATCAGCTCACTCATTACTGTTTTCTTACCTTTAGACGTGTAAGAGTTCATGCCAGATGAGAAATAGTAGAGTCGGACACACTAGCAAGGCTTGGAGGGCCGATATGGATTCTTGGAGCAGTTTAAGGATTGACTTTTGATATATTTTTGGTCATTTTGAGTCTCTTTTGTATAACGAATCCGCTAGATAAATTAAATGATATTTGTATGCTTCTGCAGTACTTTATGGATTAAAAATTTTTGATTCCTAATAGTATCTCATATGGCCTGAGTCTTGTCTCAGGGGCGGCCGACCTAGGTAAGGCCGACCTAAATGTGTGGCCGGCCTACATAAAGTCAACTTGTGTTGTTCGGTCGATTTGGATCACGTGTGCGTCATTGTAATATATTGTATGGTTATTTACGTTTGTCTTATTACTCTATTTGCACTTGTATACTGGCGGACGTGAATAGTAACCTATCATATATCCGATTCGTCACTATAATAGTTTGATTCGATTAAGTATAATTATTAACAAAGATCATTAGAAGATTATGACCTGATCGGTCGCAAAACGATATGCTTACTAGCTTCCAATTGTCAAAGTGCTTACCTCCTCTTACAACTGCACTAAAGCTCTATAAATAGGATCAATAGGTGGATGCTCCCAAAAGCTAGATGAATCAAGTTAAACACATATACTAACGTTGATAAGGAAAGAAGAGTAGGTTTTGGAAGAATAAATAGAGATAACAAGGCTCAATGGGTGTGTGGATATTCTGATTTGCTAAGAAGTGTAGATATTTTCAAGGCAAAAATTTTAACAATTTGGCATGCTCTTATCGGTGCATGGAATAGAAAACTACGTGAGGTAATTATTGAAACTGATTTAATATAGCAATTTAAAAACTCAACAGACTGTAAGATAGACCTAAATAGAGGCTTAACAACATATTATAAGGTCATCTTAGAGAGAAGTTGAAAATATAACGTGGCATACATTCATAGAAAAGGTAACCAAGATATACAAGGAAAAATCAGATCTCAGAGAATTTCTAAGAATAGAGTACCCTATCGTTGGAAATTATCCACATCCTAAACATTGATTGGATCTCAACAGCAGATTTTAACAATGATATAGCATAATTTTATTTTATTTTATTGTCTATGCTAGCCAAAACAAATGAAATGGAATGGGCAGCACGGAAAGAAGGAAAGAGATATCGGAGGTGACAGCAATTGTGGCGGTTGCAAGTGGTGGGTGGGGTTGGTGGTGGCTGTCCGTCGATATGGGAGACAGACAGTGGAAGGTGGAAGGCGGGTGTAACGTAAATACTCCTGGTCCTATTCTGATCGTATTACATATGGAACTATTTTATCATAATAGAAGTTAAGATTAGGTAATGAAAAATAAAAAGTTAAGATTCATTTTATATTTTAATAATTTATTTCATTTTCAATCTTTAATTTTTGTCACCCAATCTTCACGCTTAGAGTAGGGCACAACTGCTAAAAAAACGAAAATTAATCCTAATAATGGCAGAAAATAAATACGCATGCAAAATAATAAATAATGAACCAAGCTATTTGCTTCGCTTTACTGATAGAAAAACTAAACTAATTTTATCTTCTTAACTACCCAATTGGGTAGATAATTAATTTTCAATGGAAAGATCGGAAAAAAATAAGTAAAATTTAGAAGTATAGATGTAGGGATAGAAGGCAAACGACTTTTAAGTTGGTCCAGCAACTGTTCCTATACTTTACCCTGAATATGCACTGAAGCTTCAAAAGCCATTAATCAGTCTTTTTTACCAAGCTAGGAAATGAAGAGAATACCTTCAACAACAATAGGTTACTAAAATTCTAACAACACGAGGTATTGCAATTCCGACTACATAGGCTTCAACAACAATAGGTTACTAAAATTCTAACAACACGAGGTATTGCAATTCCGACTACATAGGTATCACATCCCAAATAAATCGGTGGTAAAAAGGAACCCAACAATCCCTGCGATAAGCCTGGAGCTTAGATAAGCAAAAGCTTAATGAAATCGCTCAAGAGTGTATGATTGGGATGATCAATTTAGGATAATATCTTGAGAGATTAATCAAAACATACGCGTATAGGCTCAAACTTTATTGCTCCTAACTTTTCAAAGACAACAATCAACTCAACTTGAAACATCAAGATTGTGTCCAAATGAATTTGGACAAAACTTTAATGAAGATTCAAGACATTTTTAAACAAGGTAAATCAACAAAGACTATATATTTGCAAGGATATCTTTTAAGCTCAAAATGCCTTGTAATTATTAAAACAGCTATGTCACAAAGACTTGACACACTAGATGATCATGAGATTAACAAGAAAATTTTAAGACAAACAGAAGGCATTAAAATTTTTGGGCTGAAACAGTATCACAATGCGCCTGCCCAGAAAAGGACCAATTGAACCACTATGTAACATTTAGGATTAAGGTATTATTTTACCCAAGGAAAATCTATCAGATGACACTCTGATAGGAGAATGAGCTGCATGAGCCAAAGGGATATGAAACTCAGGAAGCAAGATTGTTTGGCAGCAAAAGACAACATTCATTAACACATGATCATCCTGTTGTATTTATTGTTCAACCCGCATCTTATACTCATAATTTGCATTTAGTTTTGAAAAAAAAAAAAATGGGTCCAAAGAAGGGTTTTGCTGTAAATAATGGCAGCAAGGAACGGAGTATGTTGAGATGGCTGAAAGTTTCTCTTAAATAAAATGGTGTTCGAAATGCCAAATGACTCTCACAAAAGTTGGAGTTGCAGGTTCCATTGGATCATCAAAGTGCCTGAATTGAGATCAGAAGCATATCCAGGAAGATGTTAACAAATAAGGAATAATTTCAAGGGATAGAGCATATCAGCAGCATGACAGTATATTTCAAGCTGTAAGTTTCAGAAAAATTTGAGATGTTAGTTTACCGTTCGTTATTTGAAGGCAACCTTCATGTTTGATGATTATTTGGCTTCCCAAAGTTTACAGCTGATACTGAAAGTAAATTCAGTGGCTCTATCCCATGAAGATAACGGAACTAATTACTCACATGTTATCAGCAAAGAACTAAATTCATAATGATCTGAGCTTACCATCAACTCAGGTGTATCGAAAGTGTTAAAATGTGAGAGAAAATTCAAACATTCTTCCCCACAAAGGTAATAAAAGTCTGAGCTTTCTGTTCCCAGTTAGAAGAACTTGACTCACAATCAGCTGATCATGATATTTCTCAACACAAGGATCCAATGACATCTTTTCCCTCTTCCGATTGACAGTCTTTGGCTCGTTATTCATTACACTACTTCTCTGCACTTACATCTTAGTAAGAGGAGCGGAGGAAGGGAAAAACTTAGAATGTTCTGTTCTAGATAAATTTACTTGTGCAATCAAAGAATTTCACAACTTTTTTTTATCCCACTGATTATTCCTGAGGGCTAAAAGAGAGAGAGAATTTTATTCAAGTGGCTTAAACATGAAGCAGATCAGCTGAGTGACGTATCACTGAGATTAGGATTCAAGTATCACAAACAGTATATTTCCACATCAATTAGCATGAGATATCAACACGAAGATCTCAGATTCACGAGTAGCACATCTCCAATAGCAAAAAAATATTCTCTGAAAGATAAGATTTTCAACAGTAAAATAGATCATCACCATACACAAAGTAAGACCTTCAATTCATATACAACAAGGACATCGCCACCTCGAAAATTCTAAATCATCGCCCTCAATCAAAAGCATCACGTCAAATGAAAACCGTACAATACGCAGCGCACCTTATTCCAACGCCTTTTCTCGTCAACGATTTACGATTGCAAATTATCATTGCTTGCTATCGTAATCGACGATCTCGTTATCGGTGACGGAACGTGAGTGCTGAACAATCGACCGACCGATCGAATTGATCCAATCTTCCTTATCCTTCTCGGAATCGGCGATGAAGTACATGGTCTCGGTGCGGGTGGAGATCTCGAAAGCGTACGGGCGGTTGAGGACGTCTTCGGCGCCTTTGATGGTAAGGCAGGCGGAGACGGGGATGACTCCGCGGGGGCGGGAGGCTCGAGTGATGGTGGAGTCCTTGAACCAGAAGAGTTTGCCTTGCTTGAGGACAAACCAGCGGCGGCGCCAGGTCTTGATGTACTCGCCTTGCTTGTTGAGCCAGCCGGCTCGCTCCGAGCCCGACCAGAACTCGACGCCTCCGTAGTCGGCGGTATTGTCGGATTGGCCGAGCGCCGCTCTCCACAGGCTAGCCATTGTTGAAAGAGACGGATGAAGAAAGTGATGCCTTTCGTCGTTCATATAGTTGGAGTTAAATGACCGAAATGTCCCCGTTTTTGTTGAGAGTTGTTATAGTTTTATCGGGAGCCGTTATGATTAATATAAAAATAAACTCCAAAAGAAATCCAATAGACTAAATTAAATTCTAAAAATTAAAGAATTTAAATTATATTTTAGCTGGTCAGAGTAAATAAATATCACACGACGACCAAATGACTAATCAATTATTAAACAAATTGAGTTATAAGTTCAAATGATTATATATTCAAATATTAAGTCGAGTGATTAATTTAATGGAGCAGTTAACTCAATTAAGTGATTAAATAAAATAAATAATTTATATATACTCTGTAGTTAACCTATATGAGAGTCTTTTAACTAACTAAGGTCAACCGTTCACTCTTATTGGTTTAATTAATTCTAGAAAATCTCACAATCAGAATATATATATGAGCGGTTGAATTAATCAAATTCTAACTGGTCTAATCACTCAAATTGTTGTTGATTATTATTCTTCAAAAAATATTTATCAACTAGCGAAGTGATTATAAATATATCCCACTTTCTTCTAATCACTAAAATTGTGGCCGATTATTCTTCTTTAAAAAACGTTTATCAATGGGCAACATAATTATAAATATATCCCACTTCCCCTAAAAAGAGGAAAAGATTTCGAAAAGTTAGAATAAGGTTTAATCTTCTTATACACTTGTTCTTTTTTTTTTTTTAAAAAAAAAAACAAAGCCTCATCTTTCATCCCTCTCTCTTTTATGTCCTCAATTTCTCATACCTTGCAAATTTTTAGGAAGTTTGTTAACTTAATTGTTGATTGATAGAGCAGAGAAAGAGTCTTGAATCTTTTAAATTTTTATTTACTATTATAGTGTGTAGGATTCGATTGAAAAATCTAATAATACAGCCAAGGTTTATTCAAATCAAAATCTAAATTCTAGTTTCGCACATTGGCACTATCTATTGAAAGAAAGTCAAGTCACTTAATTTTGTCTAAACTAGATCACAACCATAAAAATTTACTAACTCACAATCTTTGATAAATTGGCCAATATGATGAACACAAGGAAATATGGACAATTGAATTAGTTGCCAATGGATGTCCCCCCTCACGATATCCTTCTAGAAAAGGCAGTCAAGGAAGTGTTCACTTGCCGACAATTAAAGACATTGGTACGACAACCGCTCAAATGTAGGATATGTTAAAGATACTAAAATCTAATAAAATAAATTTGAGGACTAGCCCCAACCGGTTGAAGTTATTTATCCATAAGTTTTGACCTTAAAGGTAAGGTTAAAAGGAAATAAAGACACCTCGAGGGGGAGCTAAGTGCAACCAAAAACACCTGTAGCTCCTGATGCGTAAACCTGAGTTGTTTTCTTTTGACTCGAAGGCAAACGCAACTTTGAGAACAAGAAGGAGAGCCCATAGCGATAGAATCCCCAATGTAATTGGAATTCTAGGCACCACTCTATTATAGAAGAAGGGTTATGTAGTGGCATACCTTGAATCCTTCCTGTCAAATAAAGACCATGTATATCCTTCCTTCCTGTTAGAATTATTTTTATAATTGAAATGGAGAAATGCATCAAAAGAATATAGCAATAGGTTTTCCAAGAAAATTTTGCTGGCTAGAAGACCCAGTTGGGTCGCACACCATTCATATCGAAAATCAAGCGGCACCGGTTCCCCCACAAGTTTAAAATGCTTGCATTTGAATTGTGTATAAAAGTTATGATTTCATTGATCATTCTAATCATATCTACATCCTTCTTGACTTCTAGAATTTAGAGGACACCATGTTGTATATCTATTTTTCTATTAACTTAAAGAAAGATATACGAATTTGGTTCTCTAAGCTGGGACTATATTCTATTTAATTTTTTAGGCAGTTCCTATCCCACTTCATCTCCAATCAGAGGGAAGAAAAATAACCCTAACATTTTATTAGGATAAGGTAGGCTCCCAATGAGAATTCGAAGCATTTTTTTGTCCAATTCAATGTTGAGGTCAAGGGCATATCGAAACTTACCGATGATGTGAAACTAAATGTCCATATAGTGATGATTCAATCGAGCAACTCTTTCAAATCATTGGTGAAAAAGCACTTTACCGGTGCTTGCGTGTTTCGACCCCGTAAACAAGTACAGCGGAAGCAATTAAAAATAATAATTATCTAATACACGTAAAAGATAATTATATCTAGATGCTAGCAAGATAACCAATCATGCAATATACAAAAAT